>PVLC010008415.1:0-58459 GCA_004027655.1 Graphiurus murinus | reverse complement strand
CCCTATTTTTACCCCTTTGATTTCCTTCTCTTGCCTTATTGCTCTGGCTAGAGTCTCGAGTACTATATTAAAGAGAAGAGGCGATAATGGACATCCTTGTCTTGTTCCTGTCTTTAGTGGGAACTCTTGCAGTTTCTCTCCATTTAATATGATGCTGGCTGTAGGCCTATTGTATATTGCCTCTATGATTTTGAGGTATATTCCTTCTATTCCGATTCTCTGTAGTGCTTTTAGCATGAATGGGTGTTGGATCTTGTCAAAGGCTTTTTCAGCATCAATTGAGATGATCATGTGATTTTTGTCTTTGAGTCTGTTTATGTGGTGAATTACGTGTATTGTTTTTCGAATGTTGAACCAGTCTTGCATCCCTGGGATGAACCCGACTTGGTCATGGTGTATAATTTTCTTGATGTGGTTTTGAATGCGCATTGCTAGTATCTTGTTTAGCAGTTTTGCATCTAAATTCATCAGTGATATAGGCCTATAGTTTTCTTTTCTTGAGCTGTCTTTAAGCAGCCAAGATGTCCAACCACAGATGAATGGATTACAAAACTATGGGATATGTACACAATGGAATTTTACTCAGCCATAAAGAAGAATAAAATCATGTTCTTTGCAGGGAAATGGATGCAACTGGAAAACATTATGTTAAGTGAGATTAGTCAGTCACAAAGAGTTAAGAAGCATATGTTCTCCCTAATATGTGTATGCTAGGGAGAAGATGGGGCATAGGAGGGTCTCCAGATGAAAAGGAGAGATCCTCGACAAGCAATGAAGTTGATTTAATTGTAGTGGATGCATGGGGCAGAAGGACACCCTAAAGCACATGATGTACTTACACAATCATATCAAGGTCACTCACTGAAGTGAACCTGAGGGGGAGGGAGGGGGAGGGAATGGGGTGGGAATTGGGGAAGAGGTCAAATGAGAATTGTGTGCAAATATGTTGTTAACAACTAGTTCTCAACAAAGATGTATGCTATATTGCACGAATTACTACAATAAAAAATTATAATTAAAATTAACAAAAGGTATTTTAAATTGACATATTTCCCAGATAAAACAGAAGCAGGCTCAAGAGATAAGAAAGAATAAGCATGAGGTAGAAAGAAATAAAAATCATAAGTGGGGCAGAGAAAATGTTTCACAACTAAATAGAACTTCTACAGACCCATTATTCTGATTAAAATATAGTGGTTGCAGCAAACAATGCAGGACAACAGAGGCGGCTTTACATCAGGGTGTGACTCTGTTGACAAAAGTAAAAGTTTTGCATTTTTCTCCCTGACATCATATGTTTAGAAAAAGAAATCGCCATAATTCTTTAACCTAAATCAATGACCAAGTTGAATAGCATATGCATGAAGCTGGAAGAAAATGAAAATGTAACCAAACATCTCTCATTGGCAAATGTGGATCCCCCAATTAGTCTGAACAGGAGCAGAAACAGGAACCTTGTGCCATCTTTTTAAGATAAGTTGGAAAAGAACACATTTAATTCACACAGCTTCTCAAACTTGAAGGAGAAACTTTTTTGTGAGTATTGCAAAAAGTAAACCCATTTTGTTATCTGTTTTGTATGTCCATTAGAAAATAATCAGTTAGACAAATAACTTCATTTGTAATTAAAATGAGTGTTTAGAGTAAGATCCATCCAAATAAAATGTGTCCTCGACTCATGCCAAAGAGGAAACCTAGAGGATGCAGGCCTGTGTGAGCATCCTTAAATGGTTACCACAGTTGAATGAAGCTTATGTGTATTCCAGATAAGGAATGTGACTCATCAGGAATCATGTGTTGTTATCATTAAATATAAAATGTCCCATAAACAAACAGCTTATCTATTAATGTTTGGAGGTGATATAATTGAGTCATGAGGGTTGTAATCCCAGAAGTGGATGAATCCATTGTAATGGGTTTACCTGTGTGGTACCTAGTAGGCTGATAGAGTGTGGTTGGAGAAGATGGTCCCTGGCAGTGTAGCCTTGGACATTATATATGGTTCCTCCTCCCCCTGCTTGCTGCTCTCTTGATTTATGGCCTCTCCCTCTCCTTCTCTCTCCCTCCCACCACCATGTCCTGTGATCCGTGGTTCCTAGCCTCACATGGACAGAACCTGACACTAAAAAAATAAATCTTTCCTCTAAGTTACATGGCCAGACTTTTAGATTATGGCTATAAGAATGTTGGCTGGAACACCTAGTTATGGCAGTAAATAGATACACAGTGACAGTTGCAGTCTACATAAAGTTTAGGCTCTCAGTGTGGGACCAGGGTTAGGAAGGTCATCCTGTAAGCCTTGTTCTTGGAAGTGCTCCCATAGGCCAGCAGCCTTGTAGCTTCTGACTACTAGAAACACTATAGATGCAGAAGCTCAAGCTCTGTCCAGACCCACTGAGTCAGAATCTGTGTTTTAAAAATATTCTTAGAAAAGGAAGGAGACTGGGGAACGAAATTGACTGAATTTGGCTATTTTCAGGTGTGAAGATGTCACACTGAATCCCACTCATATGAATAATTATAATGTGCAATACAAGTTAACTCTAGGAGGTTCTTTGGTGATTTCCAAATGCATAATAAAATTTGAGATCTGCTAGGGTAACTACTATAAGTCCTTCACTAGTATGAGTTTCCTCACCTATTCTCTTTAGGTTCTCTACTGTCAGTGCAGTTTTCAGAATTGACAATCTCACCATAGACTTTCTAATGACTCCACATTGAGGAATAAATCTCAGGCTCCAGGCTCCAAGATGTTCTGTATCAGATTATATGACATTTGATTCAGTCTTTCCTTAAGCCTGTGTCTTCCTCCACCTACTACCCTTCCCCAAGGCATGATTGATTTGATACCATCATCTAGCTTAATGTTCAATACTATTACACACACACTCATGTCCTGCCATTTACAAACACACACACACACACACACACACACACACACACACACACACACACACGACCTGTCATTTATACACACCCAAGTAATTTTCATGCTGTACACATGTCTTAATGTGATGTGCCTATCTTTCTTCACCCAGGATAATGATGCTGTCTGAATTCACCTTTTCTTTTATGACTCTTTGTTGGAAGTTGGCTCAACAATCAAATTGTACTTATTCCATTCCTTCCTCTCCCAGGAGCCTTCCTCATTTTCTCACTTCCTGGACTATTCCTCTACTGCCACACAGCTGCTCCAAGCCAGGATTCTCTATTCACAGGCCTGTGAGTATCAAGCCCATTCTCTCTCCAAATTACTTCTTCAGGCAGTCTCCCCTCAATTCTTCTACTATTTCCACCCACACATTAGAGAAATGCTTCTCTTTTTGTGTGGTATTGGGAGTTGGACCCAGGAGCATTTTAGCCCTCAGCTATACCTCTGTTCCTTCCTTCCTTCCTTCTTTCCTTCCTTCCTCCCTCCCTCCCTCTCTCTCTTTCTTTCTTTTTTGAAATAAGGTCTTTAACCACCAATCTTCTTGTCTCAGCCTCCCAAGTACTGAGATTATAAGTGCATACGACCATGCCCAGGAAACAATGCTTCTTGTAGAGGAGTTGATTATTTTAACTTCTTTATCATTCTACATTTGTACACTTGTTCCTTTATACATGGCTTTTTATTCATTAATTCATTCATTTTAGTGCTGGGGAATGAACCCAGTGTCCAGATCATGCTGAGTTACACTCCTCATCCAATAAAGACATTGACTTTTTTCCTGTTTTTTTTTTGTTGTTGTTGCTGTTTTTTGTTTTGTTTTGTTTTGTTTTGTTTGCTATATGGGGGATTTAACTCAGGAGCATTCTACCTCCAAGCTACACTCCTAGTCCTATTTTATTCTTTATTTTGAAACAGGGTCTCACTAAGTTGCAGAATGCCTCACTAAGTAGCTGAGGCTGGCCACGAACCTGCATTCTTCTGTCTCAGCCTCTCAAGTACTGGGATTACAAGCATGCACCTCCATGCCTGGCTGATATTACCCTTTCTTAAGATACCACAAAAAAAGATATAGATTCCTGCAATGATGTCCAGCATGTCCCTGAAGTCTGGGGCTCAAGTGATCCTCCTCAGCAGCTACTGGGGGAGCTGGAATTACAGATGCTTGCCACTATGCCTGGCCAGGCTTACCTATTTAGTTGATATCATCCTCTCACCTTCCCTAGAACACACTAAACTCATAACATTGATCAATTTGTTAAATATTACTTGTTTTTAAGGATTCAACAAAGTTTTCTTCTTTTCTATAAAATAAATATTTATTGAATATATTAGCCTTACAAAAGTGCTACCATTTAGCACTGATATGACAATAGGCTGTCTTAAATGTCTCAATACCTTTATGTATGTAGACTGAATACACCCTCATGTATGCATGCATACCCAAGCATATTTATTTCACAGCTTCTTATATTGAAAGTACCTTTTGAGGAAATCTAGTTCAGGAGTATGCTTTCCTGTTCTCCTTTAAATGATAAACCCACATCAGTTCTCTTTCTCAATTTATTATTCATTGGTAATAGAAGTTATACATATTTATTAGAAAGTTATACATATTTATTACATACCATGTTGTTCTGAAACCTGTATACATTATAGAATGGATTAATTGAGCTAATGTATATGCTCTTCCAAGAGTTAGGTATCCTTTCTCTCTTCTCTGAGGTCCTAGCATATACACTCATTTTATGACACATGCTGTGTTGATGAAATAATTAATCAGTTCCTAGGCTGGACATCTTTGCAGCTTGGAGAATAGGGTTCAATCTTTTCTTTCTTTCTTCTTCCTTCCTTCCTTCCTTCCTTCTTTCCTTCCTTCCTTCCTTTCTTCCTTTCTTTCTTTCATTCATCCTCTCTCTCTCTGTCTCCTTCTTCCTTCCTTTCTTTTTTGTATTGGCACTGGGGATTGAATCCAGGACATCCTACCCTCGAACTACATCTCCAGCAGTAATCCAGTGAGATTAGCCTGTCACATACAGTGAAGGGACATATGTTTTCTTTAATACACTCAAGCTAAGGAGTAACTGGGATACCAGAGGGACTCCAGATAATGGAGGAGAAACCTCATTGGAGCCAGAGAAGTGATCCAAGGGAAGGGGAGGGGGAATACTGAGGTCCATTATTGGAAATACTAACATCAACTGTGTGTACATATGTGAAAATCTCAATATCAATCTCAGTCCTCTGTATGGGAAGGAGGGTTAACAGGGAGGCAGGGGAGGGGCACCAAATGCTGTGTGCACGTATGTCAATGTCAGCATGATTTACATTATGATGTGAGGTGATAATACACATAAAAAAATAGAGTATAGCACATAAAAAAATAGAGTCTCACTAAGTTTCTGAGACTGGCCTTGAACTTGTGATCCTCCTGTCTCGGCCTCCCAAGTCCTGGGATTCCAGGTGTGTGACACCACCTCCAGCTATATAGTTTATTCTCAATAAATGTGAGAGAAGGTTTATAATAGAATGGATGAATGAATGAATGAATGGATGAATAAATTAATGAATGAAGAAATGGATGATATTCTTTCCTGCCTTCTTAGACATTTCCACCTCAGGTAAGTTATTGACTACTAAGGTTCATGTAATGTACAACCTCCCTCTACTATGAGCATGAATCTTAGGCTAATAGATATCTATAGTTTCTTCTTGCATCAGTCAATTCACCCAATTCATGTTTCCAAGCATAATAATCCAACTGAATCATAAATGCTTGAGTTAGTTTCCCTACATAATCTATCTTTTCACTCTCTGTATCCATCTCTCCCATCTGTCTTTTGTCATTCTTCAAAGGAATACTCCACTGAATTTTTAGATTGCTAGTGTTTCTCAGTAAATTCTCTTCCCATTTTCTTCATCTATCTGCTTTCTGCAAATCATGTATTAACAGTGTTACCTAGTTTATTTTCTATTTGAATCTGTTAATTGTGGTATGCAAATGATGAAAAAGACTTCACCAGTAATGGATTCCTACTCTTTCATTTTGGAGATGAGACAACAAAGGCATTGTGGGCAGAGGGAGATGGAATCCTGTTTCTCTTATCCTCTGTGATAGATGTTTGTCTTTAATTTTGGTGGAGCATCCACTTAATCCTTTCCTATATCTCAGAAACCCTCCATTGAAGGGTTAAGGTCAGCTTCATATGCAAGAGTAAAGATGTTGTGTGGACTGTGACAGACTTTCAGGTTTCCAAGGAAACCACAGATGCACCCACTTTAGATCTTAACTCGTATGTAAGACAGACAACTAAAGCGAGACTCTCTGATTTCCTGGGAAGAGGAGAGAAGAGAGTGGCATGAATATTCCTAAGGCAGAATGTCTGGTGTTCACACAGATATACACTTATAGTTATGGATAAAAGGATATGGTAATCAGTTTAAGAAACAACCATGGGCTTCTTCTGCTCTTGAGTAGGTGAACCCATCTCAGTTTCTGTGTTTAAGAGTGTGGAAGAATGATTATGAGTCTAGACATATAGATGGTCTGTTTGGGATGAGTTATTTCACTTTACTTGAAAGTCATATAGACATGAGACAGCTGCTTCTACTTCTGCTCCACAATTCCAAAGCCTAAGCCCTATGTTAGATATAGACTATAGGGCTTACTCTCCCTGAGCATATAGTAAAAGCCCCTGGATGGGAATCTTCATTGTGGATGGGAGTGAACTCTCTGGGGCCCCTGCTCTACATGGGGTAGGATGAGATAGAGCCAATCTGACACCTCTGATTAACTAATGATCTGGTCTGTGCTCCCTTCCACTATGTCTTTCATTACCCACCAATATCACACAGAGCCTCTTGCTATAAGAAGAATCACCTTGACTCCCACTTTTCTCTGGCTTCTCTGTGCCATGTTCTTATCATAGTTGTAAGGCCTTACTGTTTCTCTGCCATCCAGATGTCACTGAAATCCTTGATGCTAGGCCTCTCCTCTTCCCTGCTACTTATTTATTGCCTTCTGTGTATCTTGTCTATTTTTCCATTAAACTTTTTTGGGGAATATGCAGATGTGGCAAATCAATTTGCATCTTGAGCAAAATTTCCAATGAAATTATGAAAGTACTTGTCCCTAGATTTTACCCTGGTCATCCTAAATAGAATATATGGGAATAAGTGTGGAAATACATTTAAAATAGATTTATATAGAGGTTATGATGGTGTTTCACAGGCCCTGGTCTGTGGGTTGGCATTTAGGATAACCTACCCTAGGAGAATCTGGTCCAAGTTTTCACTTAAAGCCTGAGCCCTCTTATGTCTCATTTTCTCCCTAGATTCCACATATTTGGTCCAGATGAAGAAAGAGAAACCTTAGGTGAGAAAAGAATTTGTCTTAACAGAAGGTGATGGGGGAAGGGGGACATTCTGATGCACATGATGTACTTTCACAGACATATCAAAGTCAATCACTAAACTGAACTTGAGAAGGAGGGAGGGCAAGGGAGTGGGGCGAGAAATGGGGAAGAGTTAAATGAGAAATGTGTGCATGTATGCCTTTATCAGCTTGTACCTAACAAAGATGTATGATTACAATGCACCAATTAAAAAAATAAAATTAATTTTAAAAAAGCCTGAGCCCTTTCAGAATACCTCCAGGTAGGAACCTGGACTTTGCTGATACACATTCTAATCAACTAAAAAGCAAATGAATAATAATTGTGCATCAAGAGAAGAGAAAAATCAGGAGTAAAGGAGGGAAAGAAAAAAGTTATTCCATTATACACTAAGTAAGTTCAAGTGTGAGCTGTGGGCCAGGCATTGCATAGGTGCTGGAGCTAGAGTGAACTTTGTCCTTGTATGTCTCAGATGTTCAGATTTCATATGCCTTAGCTTTCAATACAATAAGATTACACTGTATAATCTCTAGGATTCTTTTCAGCTTCTCTTCTCTCTAAATAAGTATGTTTTTTTCCAGACTGAAAATCTTTTGCAACACATGACACTCATAATCAGTTAATTCAAAGAGTGACTGCCCCTGCAAAGATGGATTGTAATAATTCTACCTTGAATACCAGCATCCTACAGGAGGCTAAATGTCTTTGAATCAAAAGACCTAAAGACATTCAGTGTCATTGCAGCAGACATTAAATCCAACCCCAGGAAAATATTTGATCATGAGTCATAAAAACCTCTTCTGAGCCATCAATTATATTTAGAGGGTAATGGTAAACACACTTTGCTTTCAAGTTTTATATCTACAGCAGACTCATTTTCTCTGGTCTTAATATGAAGAGATGTAAATAGCCCAGGATCTACTTTTTGAAACACAAGCCATAAAATTAATGATCTCTGTCAAGGATTCTCATCATGATAACACAAATTGGACATAAAACAGCCTGGCTAGATGTGCATTTGCTGGTAGAGGAATGGGGGAGGAGGGCTGGGAAATGGGTAGTGCCATCACTTTTATTTAGCAAGGGGGAGAGGAGATGAAAATAAACAGACAGAACTTTCAATTACATTGGTCTGAAGTGGCAGGTGTTCATTAGAAAAACCAAAAGGCACAAGTCAAGACAAGTTATCTAATTGCTTCCTTGTAAGGCACATGTGTAAAGGTTTAGTGTGAAAACTATCCCATTGGCAAGGTAAAAGGTAGCCATGTACACAAGATACAAGGCTGTGAATAAGGTGGGGCCTCTGCCAGGGTAGACCCATCTGAAACAGAAGAATTGTGAGTAAAAATTATTCCTACCTGATAATAAATCAAATTATATAGCTACAATAATTAAGAGTCCCAAAGTTAATGTGGCCAAATTGCTCCTATAAAGTGTTATCATTTTGCAAATCATACAAGAAAGCAAGAGAGCTTCTATTTCCCTTTAGCCCTCACAATGCATTGCAAACTTGTGTGAATTTTACAACTTAAAATGAACCTTGCATGTCATTATTATATTAATTTGATCATTTCTTATTTTGAGTCAAATTGTGCATCTCTTCAGCCACTTAAAGACATTTATATTTCATTCTCTGAGCTCAAATCCTGTGCTATTTTTCTAAAAGTTTTATTAAGTCATTCTATTAACTTATATAGTTGTTTATTTATTGGAGATGTTATTCAATTATTGAATTGGAAAGACATCATCTAATTTTTTATTTATGTTTCTCCTTATTTTTTAATCATCCAGAATTCTTGTTTTTTAGTCCAAACATCAAACTTCAGTCATCTTAGGTTTTAATCATGTTTTTAAGGTCTTTGCTTCTTAAAATATTACATACTTTAGGACTCTTAATTATTGTAGCTATATAATTTGATTTATTATCAGGTAGGAATAATTTTTACTCACAATTCTTCTGTTTCAGAATTTTTTTCTGAGCGGGGTGTGGTGGCACAGGCTTGTAATCTCAGTGCTTGGGAGGCTGAAGCAGGAGGACTGTAGGTTGGAGGACAGCCTCAGCAAGTAGCGAGACTCTCATCAACCTAGCAAGACCCTTTTTCAAAATAAAAATTTAAAAATAGGACTAGGGGTGTAGCTCAGAGGTAGAATTCCCCTTGGTTCAATCCCAAATAAATAAATAAATAAAAATAAATAAATAAATAAATGATTTTTTTCTGGTTTTTGTGAACTTGTATTTGTTTGTTTACTGTTTTGTTTGTTTAGGTCTTCAAAATCCCGTTGTGATTTAATTAGAAATTGATTGAATTTGGCAATGAATTTAAGGAAAATTTGAGACTTAATGGTAAAATGTTTAAGGTGAGAGCTTGCATTATTTTAAAATGTTTATTCTTCAAATTAGAATTTTAAGGTTTTATTTATGCAGCAATATTATATATCTCTCATTAAGCTGGCCTAAAATCTGTGATCCTCCTGTCTCAGTCTCGTAACTACTGTAATTATCCCTGGCTTCATTAAGTTTACATTTATACTTCTCATTAATTCCTATAAAAATTGTATGCTATTTTAAATTTATAAAATAAGTAAAACAAAATGGTATATTGAAAAATACATTAAAGAACCATGCACTTTCACCACCCAGCTAAAGGAATTATTCCATAGCAATACAATGGAAGCCCCATGTCTTTTTCCTTTAACATAATTAAAGTGTTTTCAAATTTTTATATTCATAATTTCTATTCATATTAGCATATATGTTATATATGTATGATATTTATAAACTTTCTCATCAATATGTTGTATCAATTTGATTTTTAAAATATTTGACACATTTTAATATTCTTTTTTAATTCTTCTGGTATTTGTTATTTTCTACATTATATATATTTTACAATAAATTCCCTTAGATACGTATTAAAGTAGTTAATTTGCTTCACCTACTATATAATATTTCTTTTAAGATATGGATTTAATTACTGTATAATAATTCTTCTAATAAATATGTATTTATTTTTCCATTCTATTATTGATGAACTTAATAATTATCAGCATGTTTATTCAATGTCAAGTCTGCTGCTGCAAACATTCTTCTACATGTTTACTAGATTGTGTGAATTGTGGACTAGAAAACACACATTTAAGAACAAGTGACAAAATTTCAGACTGAACTAGTGAAGAATAACAACTTTAATTTTACAAGGCCCCAGGTAATTTTTGAGCAGCCAAGTTTGAAAAACATGGCAGTAGGTTTACATGTGAATGAAACATTGCTAATAGTAAGGCTCCTGCATTTTCAGTGTTAGTACATTGCCCAATTTCTCATCAGAGTAGTTGTAACAAACCCATTCAATCTCATTTAGCAGTTTCTATTCCTGTACTTATCTGCAAAAACTTGGCACTGCCAGATTTAAGAATTTTTTTTTTTTTTACTTTCATGGTATAACATACAATTTTGATGTGATGTGAATGTTTGCATTTCCTGTTTATTACTGAGTATGAGCATTTTATAACCCATGTTTGTGGTATAGTCTGACACATTATATAAACAGTTTTATAAAAAAAATAATACCATAAATTTTACTAAGTGTAAGGATAAAATTTAATTTAATTTAATGAAATATTTAGTAAGCTTATAAAGTAGTATAGCTTTAGCAAAAAATCAATTTTATAATATTTTTGCCATCCAATGAGTTTCTTTCAATCTCCAATTGTTTAGCAAATCATTGTTCTGATTTCTGTCTTTATAAATTCAGATTTTCTATACACGTCATGTATAGGACGTGTGTGTTTAGCTTTTTTTGTTTATGGAATTTGGGAGATTTATCTATGCTTAGGATATAATAGTAGTCAATCCTTTCTTATTGCTAAATAGTATTACAGTATATGAATATAGTATATTTTGTTCATCTATTTATTAGCTGACAGATATTTTAATGGCTTTTAGTCTTGACTACTGTGAATTAAATCTGCTTGCCTTTTTGTAGGTATATTATTTTCTTCTTTAAGCAGGTCTGCAAAGAATTCTGGCATATGAACTATATAGTTGGCTGATCCCTCCTAAATAAAGATTTATTAGTTTTGTTGATCTTCTCTAAGAACCAGCATTTGGTTTTATTGACTTTCTCTATTGTTTTCTATTTTTACTTCATTTATTTCTGCTCCATAGTTTTTTTAAATTTCTAATAATTCTCTTGTCTTGAGTTCTGCATTCTCTAGCCTTTTACTAGTGACAGCTTAGCTAAGTGACTTCAAGACTTTCTTATTTTACTTATATAGGCATTTGAAAAATAAATATTCCTCTAAGTATTGTTTTACTGTTGTCCATGTATGTTGTTAAGTTTTTTTTTTAAATTCAATGTTCCAAATATTTTCTAATTTTTCTGAGGATTTTAATTTCAAAGTATTTGTGGAAAGCCCCATCTCTTCTTATAATTGATTTATAATTCAAGTCCACTGTGGTCAGAGAGCATACTTTGTGATTTCAATACTTTTAAATTTATTTGCTACCATATGGTCTATCCTAAAATATGTTCCATGTATGCTTGAAGCCAATATGTATTCTACACTTGTAGAGTTGAGCACCTTTATATTGTAGGTCAATTGTTGACAGTGTGGTTCAAGGCTATACAGTTGATTAGCTTCTTCTGTCTACTTCATCTGTTAATTATTGACAGTAGTTTATAGTCAGTCTTGGTACTCATGGATTTTATGTCCATAGATTCAACCAGCCGTTGGATTAAAATGTTTAGAAAAAATTCCATTTCTATTGAGCTAGAACAGATTTTATTTCCTCACTCTTATTCTCCAAGTAGCATTTACATTGTATTGTAACTAATATCTATTGTTATTATTATAACATTATTTTAGTTGTTATTATAACATTATTATAATTGTTATTGTTATTATTGTTATTGTTATTAATATAAAGATAATTTTAAGAAAGTGGGATGATGTATGTAGGTAATGGGAAAACACCATGCCATTTCATCAGAGAGATATTGAGCATATGCAGTTTGGAGCCCACAGGGAATCAATATCCCAGGGATAATAGAAATTATTATTTAAAAGTCTTCAACTATCATTTTTGAAGTATTTATTTTTTCAATCATTTCAGTTTTTGTTTCATGTGTGGGGGGGTCTTTTTTATCAGACATATGCACATTTATATTTGCTATATTTTCCCATGAACTGAAACTTTCAACAAAGTGACCTCTCTGTCTTTAATATTTCCTTTTATTCTACATTGTCTCAAATTAATAAACTCACTATATTTCTCTTATTATATGGGGAGAGTGTATATACAGAGAGATAAAAAGTACATATATTTATAGATATAAGGGGAGAGTATATAGAGGCAAGTGTTATAGTTAGATATAGATGTCCCCTGAAGAGCTCATTTATTGTTTGGAGCTGATGTAATTGAGTCGTGAGGATTGTAATACCAGAAGCCGAGAATCCTGAGGCTGGCGCGATCTTCCTTTCTCAGCCTCCCAAGCACTGGGGTTACAGGCATGTGCCACCACGCTGTGCCATAACCCATAACCGAGCCAGAAGCCAATAACTCCATTGTAATGGATTTACCTGGGCGGTACCTGGTAGGCAGGTAGGATGTGGCTGGAGGAGGATGTGGCTGAAGGAGGAGGGGTGCAGCCTCCTCCTTCTCCTGCTGACTCTCTTGCTTCCAGCCTCCTTGATGTGAATATAGCCCATGTGTTTCCTCTCTCTCTCTCTCTCTCTCTCTCTCTCTCTCTCTCTCTCTCTCTTCCTCCTATCCCTGTGCCCTGAGATCTGCAGTCCCTGTCCTCACATGGACTGAACCCCAAACCATAAGAAAATAAATCTACTTTCATCTAAGCTATGTGGTCAGGTCTTTTGATTATGGTTGCAAGAATGCTGATGGATACAGCAAGTGTTCTACCTTTGGGCTACATCCTCAGCTGAAAGTTTCTATTTGGATGGTGCTAGGCAGATACAGCTGTAGCTTGAATGTGTCTTTCAAAAGCCTGTGTTGGAAATTAAATCCCCATTTCACACTTGTTATGACATTTAGAAGTAGCTTGTTGTGACCTGTTCATTGGAGAAGAACCATGCCTGGCATTGTCTGCATCCCTGTTCCTGGACAGGTTCAAGCTCTTAGAGCTAGAGAATGAGGAAGAGGTGAACATGACATTAACTAAACATGTTGAGAAGAGATGAAGTTGAGCGTGGTGGCACACTCCTGTAATTCCAGTACATGGGAGGCTGAGACAGGAGGATAAAAGGTTTGAGGCCAGCCTCAGCAATTAGTGAGTCCCTTGCCCTTAGCAACTTAGTGAGACAATGTTTCAAAATAAAAAAAATAGGATTAGGGTGTAGTTCAGAAGTAGGAAGTCCCTGGGTTCAATCCCTAGTACCAACCAACAAACAAACAACAAAAACAAAGAAAGAAAAGAAAGGATTAGAGATGTGCACTGAATTCTTATGAAAATGGAAGATTACAGGATTCTTTTAATCAATTCATATTTATTTTTTAAATTACAAATTCCAGCAAACTTTTTAGTTTTATTCATAATTGTCCACATTTCTACTTTCATGTTATAGTATAAGGAGTTAAGAGCACAGTGTGATGAAGTCTTAGAACTTTCTCTTTTGACACTAATTTTTTTCTGTGTTTTTTCCTTAAAAAGTTTAGCATACTTGTTTGATTTATTTCTAGGGAGTTTTAGGTGACAGATATTGTTCCAGGCAAGTACTATTTCTAATCTCTGTAACAACTGTAAATAGATATTGTTATCCCCACTTAAAGATGATAAAATTTGGGTTCAGAAAGTAATAGGGGGATTTTCCTAAACTGGTAGATTAAACACACATCCACTATCTTCAAGTTCCATGAGAGTTATATTAAAGATTTGTTTACAGACATAAATATAAAATGAAAAGGAAAACAGGAATAAGTATTTTGAAAGCCACAATGCAGGCAGATACAAGAAAACTGACTTAATAGACCATAGAATCCAATTCCCTTAGCGAGCAGTAGAAAATATAAGAAGCAACTTATTATATGCAAGAAAGGAGAAAAGAAAGAAAGGAAGCCAAATCATCCACAAAATGGTGCAAGTGAAGGTAAAAGCATTCTAAGGGTAGTTAAAAGAAGTGATACTAATGGAGGGAGTTTAAGTCGAGATTTACAAATAGAAAGTCAACCTAAACATTGTGAAAACTCTTCCTTCGCTGAACAAAAGACTACATGAGCTTCCTGAGATAAAGGCCCACCCACACACATACTGACTTCTGCAAAGAGCAGGAAGCAAAGTGGATTCTCAAACTCAGCAGCCTGAGTGTGAAGAGGCCATGATCTCCCTTCTAAGCTGGAATCTTTGCCTCCTCATGTGGAATCACACACTGATTTGGAATGCTGGGTTATTTGAAGGGCATAAAAAGCATGGAGGGATACAGAATTTTACTTTCTGTATACTTTTTCTCAGAAACATAATAGAGGATGTGCTCTATTAAAACATGGAATACCTATCACTCTGAACTTCATTATGATGTGATTTTCTAATGCACCAATATAAATATATTAAAATGAAAATAAAATAGATACAAATTTTTAGAAAGGAGAAAAAGAGGAAGAAAGAGAATGTGTTATTTGGTTGTAAGAAAGGAAAGAGAAATCTCCAAATTAGTGGAGATGTTCAATATGTTGACATGAAGCCAGGAAGAGCTAGCTGTTAAACCAATCACTTGGAAAGTGATTGGTTTAAGCTGAGATGAGCCATAATCAGAGTTTAGAAAACATTTTTTACAAACTATCAGATAGTAAATATTTTAGAATGAATAGAACAGAAAATTCTGTCCATATTGTCCCTCTGACAATAATTAGAAAAAGTCCATGCCTATGATCTCAGCCTCAGAATCAGGTAGCAGAGGATATATGCTTATAGGTTTGCTGATCCCTCAGTTCTCTTAGTATAAAATATACTCTGGGTTCAAGAGCTAGTACAAAACAAAACATATCCAATTTTAAAATGTTTATATTGATTACATGCTGAAATGATGATGTTTTTGACAATGGGGTTAAATAGAACACATTATTTCCTTTTTCTAATGTGGATCTTCCAGATGTTTCTGCTTATAGAGGGGCTTGTATCTCATATCCATTGGACAACACTGTGTAGGTGATGGCTCTATCTGGTCTATAAAAGTTTCAAGTCTGAACTATAGCAGAGAAGAGGCTTCTACAGTCAAGAAGATAAAAGGTAGATAACACCAGCCAGGTGTGGTGTTGTTGCTCACCTATAATCCCAGTCCATGGGAGTCTGAGACAAGAGGATTACATGTTTGAAATCAGCCTCAGCAACTTAAAGAGCCACAGCAACTTAGTGAAACCCTGTTTCAAAATAAAAAATAAAATACATCTGGGAGGGATTCAAATTCTAGTAACACACACACACACACACACACACACACATTAGACAATGCATACAATACCAATTATGATTGAATGTACTAATAGGAGAATTACATGAGAGGGAGATTGTTTAGGGTTGGAGTAATTATAAGCTTATAGAAAACTAGACAAGAAGCTGTGCCGAAGAGTCCGGCTGTGGAGCCGGGACTTGGAGCTGTGGTGATCAACCAGAAGCCATAAGTTACAAACTCCACACAGCGACTAGGCAGGCGTGGAGCAAGCACCTCCAGGACCCCACACCCTAAGCAGGCGAGGACCCATGAAACAGCTAAAGCGACTGGAACGCATGGGATGGGACGATCAGCGTAAGCCCCTGCGGGTCTGCCCTTGCGCACTACTGCGCTGCAGAGAGGGAAGGGTAACTGCACAGCAGAGCTTGAAACGGGCTGCTGCAGATGCAGTTTCTTGACAGAACGAAAGTGAACCAGGGGGGCTGAAACATGAGTGGGGCAACGAGAGGTGCTGAAAAGAGCCCAGGAGGAAGAGGGGAGACTGCTCGCGCTGCAAACCAGCAGCCATCTTGCCACGAACCCTACTCAGCCACTTCCTGCCCACTATCCAGATGGTCAGTGACCTCTGGCCCGCCCAGCGGACTGGAGGTGGAACAGGCCAAGCAGCACGGACCATAAGTCAGCACCTCCAAGGTGCAGGGAACACTATACAAGGGATAGACTCAAACACCCACCCTACTAGAGCTTAGGAACATAAGAGTGGAAGAACCCAGTGCACGTAGGCACCTGGAAAGACCCGGCATTTAGATTGCACACCTGCCAACAGCAAAGGCAGGGAGAGAGACACAACCATGCCCTGTGGAGAGCCCAGAGACATAAGCTAACACCAACAAAACCCCCTACCTGCATTGACAGAGAAAATTAAAATCCCAGAGACACACTCGAAAACTTAAGCTTGATACTTATGAACTAGCCGAGTGTCTATTTTAGTGTCTGGTTGCTGTTTTTAGACTTTGGAGTCTTTTTTGTATTTTTTTTCTGTTTTGTGTTCTTTGTTTTTTGTTTTGTTTTGTTTTGTTTTTGTTTAGTATTAAGTTTTATCTGTTTTTACCCTGTTTTTGTTTGTATTTCCTTGGTTCTTTTATGTTTCTTTGGATGATTACTTGCTTTGTAATTACTTGCTTAGGTTATTGAATCTCCTCCTTATCACTTTTACAAGCTCTTCCCCCATCTATATTCCTCTCCTCAACACTTTACCTTCTCTCTTTTCTTTTCCTCTTTTTCCTGCCTCATACCAAGGCCATCTCATACTTCCACACTCAAAACTCTATATTCACTACCAGATTCTCCCAAAAGATATAAACTCAAGAGCAAGGGAACCATAGGAAGGAAAAATAACAAAGAAACAATGAGCTACCATAATCCCTCAATAACAGATCTCACCATCCCAGAATGGCAGAAATTACCAGAGAACAATTCAGATCTCTAATACTAGAAACAATACAGAATTTTCAGAAAGAAAGCAGGGAAAATTGGAAGAATTAAAGGAACAAATAAACAAAGAATTCGATGACCTGAAAAGAAACCAGAGAAGCATTCAAGAAAGTGAAAGATGAAATAATCGAAATAAAGGCCTCAATACAAACTATAAACAGCAGATTATCACATGGAAAATAGAATATCACTCCTAGAGGATGACCACTCCAAAAATGAATCTATAGTCTATAACTTAGAAAAAAAAATACGACAATATGAATTGGACATGGAAGAGATCTGGGCCAATTTTAAAAGAGCTAACCTAAGAATAATAGGCATAGAAGAGGGATTAGAAGGTGAAATTTATGGAATAAACAATCTCTTCAAAGAAATAATATCAGAGAATTTTCCAAACATAGGAAAGAGAAGTCAACACATAGGTACAGGAAATGTACAGAACTTCCTCAAGATAAGGCCAAAGAAGAAGTTCCCCACGCCACATAATAATCAAGTTAACTAATGTAGAGACTAAGGAGAGAATCTTAAAGGCAATGAAAGCAAAAGGCCAAGTGACATATAGAGGCAAACCGATTAGAATCACTCCAGACCTCCCAAATCAAGTCATGAAATCCAGGAGAGCTGGAGTAACATATTCCAAACTCTGAAAGAAAATATCTTGCAGCCAAGATTCTCATACCCAGAAAAACTCTCTCTTAAAATTGACGGGGATATAAAAACCTTTCATGACAAACAGAAACTGAAAGAATTTATGTCTTCCAAACTAGCACTAGAGAAACTACTTAAAGAGATTAACTACAAAGAAGAACTAACGAGTAAACATCAGAACCAGAGAAACAATAATTTCCAGGGGGCAAACAACTAAGCAAAGAAGAACAAACACTACCGCAAACAGAAGTCAAAACTCAAAATGTTAGGAATCAAAAATCATCTCTCAATAATCACACTGAATATAAATGGTCTCAACTCCCCAATAAAAAGGCACAAGGTGGCAAAATGGATCAAAATCCAGAATCCTTCTATTTGTTGTCTACAAGAAACACACCTTACAAGCAAAGATTCCCACAAGTTAAAAGTGAAGGGCTGGAGTAAGGTAATCCATGCCAATGGAACTCAAAGGCAAGCAGGAGTAGCAATCATGATATCAGATAAATTAGACTTCAAGCCTAAGCTTATAAGAAGAGACAAACCAGGTCATTTTTTACTAGTAAAAGGAACAATCCAGCAAGAGGAAATAACAATTATCAACATCTATGCCCCAAAAGTAGGTGCAGCCACTTTCATAAAACAAACTCTGCATGATATAAAGACACACATAGATGCCAATACAATAATCATAGGAGATTTCAATACTCCTCTAACATCTCTAGATCCTTCTTCTAAACAAAAGGTCGGTATAGATGCCTCAGACCTAAAGAATACCATAAACCAAATGGATCTATTAGACACGTATAGACTCTTCCACCCAACTGCAGCTAAACTCACATTTTTCTCAGCCCCACATGGAACCTTCTCCAAAATAGACCACATTCTGGGCCACAAAGTGAGCACTGGCAAATTCAAAAAATGTAACATAATTCCCTGCATCTTTTCAGAACACAACCGAGTGAAACTAGAAATAAACTCCAAGAAGACCCAAAGTAACCATGTAACCACATGGAGACTGAACACTACATTGCTGAATGAAGAGTGGGTCATAGAAGAAACAAGGGGAGAAATTAAAAAATTCCTAGAAACCAATGAAAAAAGAGACACAACATATCAAAACCTCTGGGACACCTTGAAGGCAGTACTAAGAGGAAAATTTATAGCACTGAGTGCCCATATAAGAAGAATGGAAACTCACCAAATAAATAACCTAATGACACAGCTCAAAGCCCTTGAAAAACAGGAACAATCTAACCCCAAAGCCAGCGGAAGACAGGAAATCATGAAAATCAGAGCAGAAATTAATGAAATAGAGAATAAAAAAAACAATTCAGAAGATCAACAAAACTAAAAGCTGGTTTCTTGAAAAAATAGACAAGATAGATAAACCATTGGCCCACCTAACCAAAAGAAAGAGAGAATCAACCCAAATTACCAAAATAAGAGATGAAAAATGTGATATTACCACCCAACAGTATGGAAATACAGAATATAATCAGAAATTATTTTGAAAACCTATACTCCAACAAAATGGAAACTATAGAAGAAATTGACAAATTTCTAGACACATAAAACCTTTCTAAATTGAGCCAAGATGATATAGAAAACTTAAATCATCCAATAACAATCAAAGAGATAGAAACAGCAATAAAGAGTTTACCATCAAACAAAAGCCCAGGGCCAGACGGTTTTCCAAGTGAATTTTATAAAACATTTATAGAAGAACTAATCCCAATACTTCTCAAGCTATTCCATGAAACAGAAATAAACGCGACCCTCCCAAACACATTCTATGAAGCCAACATCACATTAGTACCAAAACCAAATAAAGACAGCTCAAGAAAAGAAAACTACAGGCCTATATCATTGATGAACTTAGGTGCAAAACTGCTAAACAAGATACTAGCAATGTGCATTCAAAACCACATCAAGAAAATTATATACCATGACCAAGTCAGGTTCATCCCAGGGATGCATGGCTGGTTCAACATATGGAAAACAATCCATGTAATTCACCACAAAAACAGACTCAAAGACAAAAATCACATGATTATCTCAATTGATGCTGAAAAAGCATTTGATAAGATCCAACATCCATTCATGCGAAGAGCACTTCAGAGAATCAGAATAGAAGGAACATACCTCAACATCATAAAGGCAATATACAACAAGCCCACAGCCAATATCATATTAAATGGAGAGAAACTGCAAGAGTTCCCACTAAAAACAGGAACATGACAAGGATGTCCATTATCACCTCTTCTGTTCAATATAGTACTTGAGACTCTAGCCAGAGCAATAAGGCAAGAGAAGGAAATCAAAGGAGTAAAAATATGGAAAGAAGAACTAAAACTATCCCTTTTTGCAGATGACATAATATTATACTTAGAAGACCCAATAAACTCAACCAAAAAACTTATAGAACTGATCAACAAATTCAGCAAAGTGTCTGGATACAAAATCAATCTTAAAAAATCAGAAGCTTTCCTGTATGCCAAACATAAATCCACTGAAAAAGAAAACAATTCCACTCACAATTGCACCCTGAAAAATAAAATACTGAGGGATGATCCTAACCAAGGAGTTAAAAGACCTCTATAAGGAAAACTACAAAAGAATTGAAGAAAGAAATCGATGAAGACCTTAGAAGATGGAAGGATCTACCATGCTCTTGGATAGGCAGAATAAATATCATCAAAATGGCCATCCTCCCAAAAATGATCTACAGATTCAGTGCAATACCCATGAAATGACCAAGGACACTCCTCACAGACATAGAAATATCAGTCCTTAAATTCATCTGGAAAAAACAAAAAGCCCAGGATAGCCAAAGTAGCTCTTAGCAACAAGAACCATGCAGGAGGTATCACAATACCTGACTTCAAACTCTACTACAAAGCCACAGTAATAAAAACAGCTTGGTATTGGCACAAAAACAGGCACACAGACCAATAGAGCAGAACAGAAGACTCACAAACAGACCCACAGACTTACAGTCAACTGACTTTTGACAAAGGAGCCAAAAATATACACTGGAAAAAGAATAGCCTCTTTATCAAATGGTGTTGGCAAAACTGCTTAACCATATGCAGGAAAACAGAAATAAACCCCACTTTCTCACCCTGCACAAGAGTCAACTCAAGGTGGATCAAGGACCTGGAAGTTAGGCCAGAGACCTTGCACCTACTTGAAGAGGGCATAGGACCAACACTTCAACACATAGGCACAGGTAAAAACTTTCTCAACAAGACCTAAAAAGCACAAGCAACCCTCAGGAAGATCCATACATGGGACTGCATTAAACTGAAGATCTTTTGTGCAGCGAAGGAAACTATCAAGAACCTAAACAGAGAGCCCACGGAGTGGGAGAAGATTTTTGCCAGTTACTCTTCAGATAGAGGTCTAATATCTAGGATATACAAAGAACTCAAGAAAATCACAGCTAAGAAAGCAAATAACCCAATCAAAAAATGGGCAAAGGATGTTAATAGACACTTCACAAAAGAAGAAATACAAATGGCCAATAAATGTATGAAGAAATGTTCCACATCATTAGCAATCAGAGAGATGCAAATCAAAACTACCTTGAGATTTCACCTAACTCCAATCAGAATGGCAATCATAAAAAACACAAACAACAACAACTGCTGGTGAGGATGTGGAGAAGTGGGAACTCTAATACTCTGCTGGTGGGATTGCAAACTAGTGCAACCACTTTGGAAAACAGTATGGAGGATCCTCAGATGTATGGGAACGAACCTACCATATGATCCAGCAATATCACTTCTGGGTATCTACCCAAAAGAATGGAAACCAAACTTTCAGACCGACATATGTGTATCTATGTTTATAGCTGCACAATTTACAATAGCCAAAGTATGGAAGCAGCCAAGATGTCCATCGACAGATGAACGGATTATAAAACTGTGGGATATGTACACAATGGAATTTTACTCAGCCATAAAGAGGAACAAAATCATGTTATTTGCAGGGAAATGGAAGGAACTGGAAAACATTATGTTAAGTGAGATTAGCCAGTCACAAAGAGTAAAGAAGCACATCTTATCTCTAATATGCAGATGCTAGGGAGAAGATAGGGTATAAGAGGGTCTCCAGATGAAAAAGGAGAGACCCTCGAAAGCAAAGAAGTTGATTTTACCAAAGGGGTTGGCCGGGGGGGTCACACTAATGTATATCAAGGTTACTCACTAAACTGAACTTGAGAAGGAGGGAGGGAACGGGGTGGGAATTTGGGGAAGAGGTCAAATGAAAATTGTGAGCACATATATTGTTATCAATTTGTACCTAACAAAGACATGCTTACAATGTATGAATAAAAATTTTTTTAAAAAATAAAATAAAATAGTAAGCAGATTATCAGAGTTTGAAGGGAGTTTTTAAACACTCACTGATTCTGAAATTCTTGAAACCCAATGAGTTAGCAGGCATCAACGTTTTTATTAAAACTATAAATGCTACACAATCGGTAAGAAATCCTTTTTATCATGCATTGCCACTTCAAATATTAAGCTGACAGATTCTTTTATTAGGTTTAAATAAATTGCCTAGTTTTAGGCAATACATTTATAACCAAGAGTCAAACTCCATTCTCCTATGGAATATAATAATTGAGCCTCACTAATGACATCTTGCTGTGTAACACCAAAGTTTCAGGGGAGTAGAGAACCTGAGTTTAATAGTGAGTCATGAAAGCACTGAAGTATGTTTTGAGTTATTTGAGATGGAGTCATGACAAGATCTTTCAGGATTTGATTCTTACCTAATGGTAAATCTATGATATCCTTTAACCTCTTAGAATCCTCAAAAATTCAGTATAGTACACAATATGAGAAAATATTAAAATACTAAAACCCTCAGGCTTTCTTTAATGTTTTATTCTTTCTTTCCAGAAGTAAATCATTTTGAAACTTTATGTGCCTTTTATCAATGAGAAAGCAATTCAATTTGTTTGAGTCTTTTTTTTGTTTCTTTTGTTATAATTACATGACTTCCCACCCCATTAGCTGTGTGAGGTGGAAATGGTATAACAAATTATAGAAAACTTTCTAAAGAAGTAAGTATAACAATGTATAATCCCTTGTGCCACTTCTTTTTAAAATATTGAATACATGTCAACACAGGTGTGATTACGTATGTAATTGTATTTAGTATAATTCTTGGCAAAGTAAATATTCAGTGAGTAATATTTTGTGTCTATCCTAAAGGATATTGCAAGATACAAAATAATAACACAAACTGTTGCATGGTTTACAGCAATCCAGTGTCTAAGCACAATGACAAGGGGATGAAGCACAGAGCCTATACCTAAGAGTGGAATTGCTGAGTCATGGATACACTTTCAGCCTCATGGCAAGCTTCAGTAGATGTAAGCCAATACAGTGCTTGCAGTGGAAATGCAATTAGGATGTGTCCTGGGCCAAATTGTTTGAGTCTGAATCTTACCCCTTTGAGTCATGTAAGGATATGTCCACTTTGGTTTTCTTATATATGAAACTGGAACACATTAATAGTACTTATGACAAGGATGTCCATTATCACCTCTTCTGTTCAATATAGTACTTGAGACTAGCCAGAGCAACAAGGCAAGATATCTATCTATCTATGTATTACCTATCTATCTATGCACACACATGCTATTGATTGATTAGCAATTATGATCTCTAGCTAGAACATTCTTTTTATGTATGTTATACACACACACACACACACAAACACACACATACATGTTGTTGGAAGGATAGCCATCATGATTTCTAGTAAGAACACTGAATATATGTTCTATTGCTTATGTGATATATGTGATAGAATCCATTTCAAGTCTCTCTCACAGTTGTGTGTATGTATATATGTGTGTGTGTGTGTGTGTGTGTTATTCTGTTGTTAGCAATTACCATCATTACCTAGAACACTGAATATGTTACATTACCTATATACTATGATTTCAGATCTTTGTTATGTGTGTGTGTGTGTGTTTGTGTGTGTGTACATATATACATATATATATATATATATATATATATAATTATGGTTACATTCTTATGTAATACATCTCTTTCCGGTCTCTCCTGTGTATGTGTATACATATATTTTTGGCTGTATGTTTAGTCATTTTGATCTCTAGCTAAAACACTGAATGTATGTTACATCACCATGAAATACAATCTATTTCAGATATTTATCATGATGTAAGTATATACATATACATATATGTATATATACATACATATATACAGTTGTCCAATTGTATGGCTAACCTTTATCTTCTCTAGCTAGAACAATACATGAGTGTTACATTAACTATTATAATACAATCTACTTCTGGTTCCTCTTGTGTATGTATACAGTTGTATGGTTAGCCATTATTATCTCTAACTGTAATAATGCATGTATGTTACATTATGTATGTAATACAATCTATTTCAGGCCTATCTTTTCAGTAAATATTTATATACACATACATGTATTTCTTTCTTTAGACATTATAATCTCTAAATACAATACTCCATGCATGTTACATATCTATGTAATACAATGTATACATATATATTTATATATGTTAGAAATATATATATAATATATACATACATACACATATGGTTGTATTGTTAACCATTATGTTTCCAGCTACAACATGACATTTGTGTTACATTACTTATGTAATACAATTTGATTCATGTCTCTTTTGTATATTCATATATACCATTTAATTTGTTACATATCTATGTAATACAGTATATTATATATATTGTAATATTTATATATATTGTAATATATATGACATATATTGTTCTAATGCAATGTATATATATATATACATGTATATATATATTATATATATTGTAATATCATATTAATATAATATAATATAATATATATATTGTAATATGTATTATATATATTGTAATATATATATACATATATAATATATATATACATGTATATATATTATATATATTGTAATATATTATTGTAATATATATATATAATATATATATATTGTAATATTATATTATAATATATATTATATATATTGTAATATGTATTATATATAGTAATATATATATACACTGCATTAGAACAATATATATATGTCATATATTACATATATATATAAATATTACAATATATATAATATACTGTATTACATAGATATATAACAAATTAAATGTTATATATGAATATACAAGAGACATGAATATATATATACACTGCATTAGAACAATATATATATATTGTTCTATATTTAGCTATTATGAGCTCTAGATAGAACACTGCAAGTATGTTACATTTCCCAAGTAATACAATGTCAGATGTCTCTTGTATATGTATATGGTTGTATGCTTTCCCATCATGATCTCTACCTAATGTATTTCAGGTCTCTCTTGTATACACAGAATCACACGCACAGAAACATACACACACAAACACACACTAATATATATATATATGGTTTTATTGTTAGCAGTTATGATCTTTAGCTAGAACACTTAATATTATCACATTACCTATGGAATACCATTTCAAGTATCTCCTATTTACATATAAGTGTATGTGTCTCTCATATGAGAAAGAGAGATGAGAGAGAGAGAGAGAGAGAGAGAACACTGAATGTAGATATATTACCTATGTGTTAAATCTAAATCTCTTTGATATGGTTAGCCATTATTATCTCTAACTTGGCTTCGTTGTCAAAAGTCAATTGACTATAAGTGTATGTGTTTGTTTCTGAATCTTCTATTCTGCTCCATTGGTCTACATGCCTGTTTTTCTGCCTATACCATGCTGCTTTTATTACTGTGGCTTTGTAGTAGAGTTTGAAGTCAGGTATTGTTACGCCTCCTGCATGGTTCTTGTTCCTAAGAATTACTTTGGCTATTCTGGGCTTTTGGTTGTTCCCAATGGATTTAAGGACTGATTTTTCTATGTCTGTGAGGAGTGACCTTGGTAATTTCATGGGTATTGCATTGAATCTGTAGATCATTTTGGGGAGGATGGTCATTTTGATGATATTTATTCTGCCTATCCAAGAGCATGGAAGATCTTTCCATCTTCTAAGGTCTTCATTGATTTCTTTTTTCAACATTTTATAGTTTTTCTTATAGAGATCTTTTAACTCCTTGGTTAGGTTTATCCCTAAGTATTGGGGGGGGGTGCTCTTGTGAGTGTAATTGTTTTCTGGATTTCTTTTTCAGTGGATTTATGGTTGGCATACAGGAAAGCTTCTGATTTTTTAAAATTGATTTTGTATCCAGACTCTTTGCTGAATTTGTTGATTAGTTCTATAAGTTTTTTTGGTTGACTTTGTTGGGTCTTCTAAGTATAGTATCATGTCATCTGCAAAAGGGGATAGTTTTAGTTCTTCTTTCCCTATTTTTACACCTTTGATTTTCCTTCTCTTGCCTTATTGCTCTGGCTAGAGTCTCAAGTACTATATTGAACAGAAGAGGTGATAATGGACATCCTTATCTTGTTCCTGTTTTTAGTGGGAACTCTTGCAGCAGTTTTTCCCCATTTAATATGATATTGGCTGTGGGCTTGTTGTATATTGCCTTTATGATGTTGAGGTATGTTCCTTCTATTCTGATTTTCTGCAGTGCTTTTAGCATGAATGGGTGTTGGATCTTGACAAATGCTTTTTCAGCATCAGTTGAGATAATCATGTGATTTTTGTGTTTGATTCTGTTTTTGTGGTGAATTACATGGATTGTTTTCCATATGTTGAACCAGCTTTGCATCTCTGGGATGAACCCGACTTGGTCATGGTGTATAATTTTCTTGATGTGGTTTTGAATGTGTATTGCTAGTATTTTGTTTAGCAGTTTTGCATCTAAGTTCATCAACAATATAGGCCAATAGTTTTCTTTTCTTGAGCTGTCTTTATTTGGCTTTGGTATTAATGTGATTGTTTGCCTCATAGAATGTATTTGGGAGGCCAAATTTCTATTTCTATTTCTATTTCATTGAATAGTTTGAGGAGTATCGGGATTAGCTCTTCTATAAATGTTTTATAAAATTCACTTGGAAAACCATCTGGCCCTCAGCTTTTGTTTGATGGCAAACTCTTTTTTTTTTTTTTTTCGGGACTGGGCATTGAACTCAGGGGCATTCTACCTCCGAGCTATACCCCCAGCCTTATATTTTATTCTTTATTTTGAAACTGAGTCTCACTAAGTTGCGGAGTGTCTCACCAGGTAGCTGAGGCTGGCCGCGAACCCGGATCCTCTGGTCTCAGCCTCCCGAATGCTGGGATTACAAGCGTGCGCCACCACGCCCAGCTGATGGCAAACTCTTTATTGCTGTTTCTATCTGTTTGATTGCTATTGGTAGCTTGAACACTGCATGCATGTCGTATTACCTATGTATTTCATGTCTCTTTGTGTATGTTTTTGCATATATATAGTATATATATATGTAAATTGCATACACATATTGTATATACATATTGTGTATATATATGGTTGTGTGGTTATCCATTATATTCTCTAGCTAGAACACTGCATGTATGCTATATTGCCATATAAAACAAAGTATTTCAGGTCTGTATTGCATAACTGTATATATGTTTGTATGGACTTATACATATATATGTTTTTATGGATATAAACGTATATGTGTTTGTATGGATATATACATATGTGTTCGTATGGATATGGTTGTATGGTTACCCAATAAGATCTCTAGCTGGAATACTACATGTATGTTACATTATTTGTGTAATAGAATCTTTCAGGTATATCTTGTGTGTGTGTGTGTGTGTGTGTGTGTGTGTGTGTGTGTGTGTGTGTGTGTCTGTGTGTATTTACATTTGTAGGTTTATCCATTATGATCTCCAGCTTGAATACTGCATGTATGTTACATTACTTATGCAAAACAAAGTTTTCAGGTCTCTATTATGTATATACATATGTTTGTATAAGTTAGGGATAGGTTTGGAGTGTAGGTTAGGGTTAGGGTTAGAATTAGGACTGGGGTTAGAAAAGGATAAGGTTAGGGTTTTGTTTAGAGATGGAGATTATGATTATGGTTAGGGTGCAGATTGGGCTTTTAGGTTAGGGTTACCATTAATATTAGGGTTGTGTTTAGGGTTAGGGTTGGGGTTGGTGTTAGGGTTAGGGTTAGGTTTGTGATTATGTTTTTGGTAAGATTTGAGTTTTGGATTGGGACTAGGGTTAGATATAGGGTTAAGTTGCAGTTGGGATTAAGGTTAGGATTACAGTTTGCTTTAGGGTTGGTGTTGGGTTTTGCTTGGTATTGTAGTTGGGGTTAGGGTTAGGTTAATGTTGGGTTACTCTAAGGATAGGATTAAGGTTGGGGTTTGGGTTAGTTTCAGGGTTTGGTTTTCTGTTAATTTTAGTGTTTAGGGTAACTTAAAGGTTATGGTTAAGGTTAGGGTTGTGTTAGTTTTAAGGTTGGATTTGGGTTTAGGATAAGGGTGAGGTTAGGGTTAGGTTAGTGTTGCTTGTTGGAGTTAGGGTTAGGGTTATGGTTGGGATAAGGTAGGGATATGGTTAGTGTTAGTTTTGGGATTTGGGTTAGGGTTAAGAATAGAGTTGGGGTTTGTGTAGGGTTTAGAGTTAGTTTTAGGGTTGGGATGCGATTGGGATTGGGTTCAGGTGTTAGTTTGTGTTTAGAGTTGGGGTGAGGTTTATGGTTAGGGCTAGAGTTGAATTTAGTTTTTGCATAGTGTTAGGGTGGGTTGGCTTAGGGTTACTGTTATGGTTATGGTTAGGGTTGGGGTTTTGTGTTAGGGTTAGTGTTAGGTTTAGAGTAAGGGTAAGATTTAGGTTACGCTTAGGTGTTAGCCTTGGAGTTGGGGTTGTGGTTGGGTAAGTGTTGGTTTAGCATTAGTGTTAGCCTTGTATTTGGGTTCTTGTCTTGGATTGGGTTTGGGTTATGATAAGAGTTATAGTTTATGGTCAGTTTGAAGGATATGATTTGGATTAGGGCTAGACTTCTTGATGGCCATGAAATTATGTAAGTGTTAGTTTTCAGTTAGGTTTACGGTTTGATTTAGGGTTAGCATTAGAGTTGTATATTAGGATTAGCACTAGAGTAAGAGTTATGTTTTGGATTAGAGTTAGGGTTACGGTAACCAAATATAAACCACTTGTTACCAACTATTAACACCAAGCATTGAATTCCTAGGAATTTGTGATGCATTAATTGACTTTAGACTAGAGGTGATGTGAAAGAGTAATAGCTTCATTCATATGCTAAATTCCCTCTTTTCTTCATAACAGTAAATATATAATATGTAAAATTAACACATGCTCTCTCTCTCTTGCTTCTGGCCTCCATGATGAGAGTAGCACAGCCCATGTGCTCTTACTTTCTGTATTTCTTGACACCATGCCCTGAGATTCATAATCCCCAGCCTCACATGGACCGAACCCAAAACTGTAATAAAACAAATCTTTCCTCTAAATTATTTGGTCAATCTTTTAGATTATAGGTGCAATAACGCTGACTGGAACATGACAGCCTTATGTGGTGACTGTTTATTTCTTGCTTAGATAGAATATAGTGTAGATGTACCAGGTCACACAGCACTGTCACCTGCATTGGTTGGAGACAGAGTTGCCTTCCGTCTCATGGCTCTGCCATCTTCCACTCAGCATGCTATGTTCTATGTCTTCCTGCTGCCACAAGGTGAAATGGTGGTGTTAATTCCAGTATCTGCAACAAAAAATCATAAACTAGGAGGCTCAAAAACAACACACATTTATTTCTCAAGATTCTAGATGACAGAAGTCCAAAATCAGGAAGTCAGAATGGTGAAGTTCTGTCCAGGGCCCTCTGCCTAGCCATAGGTTGCCAATATCTCAGTGTGTCTTTGCATGATGGAAAGGGGGTACCAGGGAGCACCTCACTGTACCCTTCATGAGGGTGTTACTTTCATTCAAGAAGACACCATTCCCACCCCCAAAATACCACTCAGATTTCTCCTCCCAATACTATCACATTGGGGCTTGGGACTGAAGCATATTAATTTGGGGGGACACAAATATCAAATTCATAACATATGTTAATTAAATTTGTTTTATTCTTCTGGTTTGATTTTGGTTGCTTGGCTGGATCTTACTTTTAAATTCAAGGGAGATTACAAGCTCCCAAGGGAATGACACCAGGATATAGAGGTGCACTCCTGTAATCCCAATACTTGGGAGGCTGAGACTAGAGGATTACAGGTTTTAGGGCAGCTTCAACAACGTAGTAAAATTGTCAGAAACTTAGCGAGACTCTGATTCAAAAATTTAAAAAAAAAGTCTGGGTGTGCAGCTTGGAGGTAGAATTCCTCCAAGTTCAATCCCCAGTACCCAAAACAAACCAACAAACAAAACCAATGAAGTGCCAACAATCTTGGGCCAACATAAACATCACTGCTTTTCTCAAGTGAATGCCCATTATAGCACTTGCATGGGCGGCCCCCAAGTGACAGGCTTATGCCTTCATGCAAGTGTCTTAGAAATGGGGCTGAATTGGGGACCTCTCTTGGGTATTCTGCTGCCTCCTTTTCTAAGTGAGAGGAAGTGTTCCCCTTTTGGCCACCAACCTATATTTGCCAAAACTAAGACATTTACAATGTATTATTGCTTCTTGACTTACCTTTGTCTGTTCCTTTTGCAGCTCTTTCAGTTGCAGCTAGTGACCTCCCAATAATTGCAAAAAGTAGGTGGTTCTTTTCTGCTTTGCATGCACACACACACACACACATACACACACACACACACACACACCTTCCTGTCTCCTTGGCATGCTCATCTGAATCATTCCTCGTCAAACCTTTATGTTTACAATGTGCCACCAGGAGGGATGAGATAACATATGCCCTTTTTATCTATGTATTAGACTCACCATAAATACTTTCATTCTTTTTGTATGCATAACAATAATGACAAATTATATATTATATATATATATATATATAATATATATTCATATTTCATTACACTAGCTTTCCCAGTCTCCACACTAATCTTGGAGGTAGGCACCTGTAAGGACAGCCCATGTCATGTGGCATTCGGGACTCACAGGCTCTGACCTTTTTGGTCAAATATGACCCCTCTGCCCTAGGGAAGCTGGTGGGTGGGTCAAGAAACAGCCTACCTCCTTCTCCCACAGCAACCAGTGACAAGATCTGCTCCCATTGGCTCCTGCCCCAGCTTCACCTCCTTATCTGACCTTCCCATATATACTATTGTTTGTTCAAATAAAGCTGAGATCCTGCAGTGCCTGGTCGCTGACTAGACTCCCAGCTTGGTGCGGTTTTTTGGGAGGTTATCTCAACTCCCCAGGGTGGTGGGCCCAGCTGTTGACACTCTCCTTCTCCCTCGGCCCCCGGCAGGCAAAGGCGGCTGGTCTGCTTGGTCTACCCCGTGTTGGGTGGGATGCGACAGGCACCATCATGATGCTTCTTTGGCAGATGAGGCAGCTGCTACCCAGAGGAGATAGCAGTTATGATTTGGAACCAGAGTGCACCCGAAATGCTCATGAGTTGAATGCTTGGTCCCTGATGCAACAAGGTTCAGAGGTAGGACATAGCTGGAGGAGCTGGGTCACTAGCAGCATTGTATACTGTATCTAATCATGACCCCCTACTTTCTCTGTTTTCCAGCTGTCACAAGGTGAGGAGCTTTCCTTTGTCATGCCCTTCCACCAGATGTTTTAGCCTTGAAGCAGCTGGTCATGGACTGAACCCCTGAAAGCATGAGCCAAAATAAAACTTCAAATAATGTTATGTCCATATATCAAAGTATTACTACTAATCTCACTAATATGCATGGGAAGGAGGGGATGTGGAAGGAAATATATAAAGTGATATTTGCATGTATGAATGTATTGCTTTGTGCCTCACTATGATATATAATTATAATGCACCAATAAAAGTCTAAAAATAACAAATCTTTTCTCCTCTAATTTGTTCTCATTATATATTTTGGTCGTAACAACAAAATAACTGAATAACATAGTAAGTCATGTGGATATTATGGATGGAGCCAACACCGCTGCACTTTTGTATCCCACTGATTACTTTAGAGGCGCTCAGTAAAGGTCTGCAGAAAGAATGCCTTTGGAGTGGTCAACTTATTTAAAAGCAAGGAAGCATTTCATTTTGTTCTTATGTATCTATCGCTTTTGGTTTTCACTTTTATCCCTCATCAAGAGACAAATTAAGGCAAAATAGGGTCATAGTCTATTAGGGTCAGAAATTAGCCTCAAAGAATAAATAAACACAGTCCAAGCACAGGATTCCTATAAAGCATTCAACCAAGCTCACTTTGGATGAAGATAAAGATCTCAGGATCTTGGGAACAGCAGTTGTGCTAGAGATGCATGCTAAAGATATTTGGTTTAATGCTAGACATTGTAAATAGAAAAAAAAGATGTATACATAAAATACAGTTCTTTCCCATTACAGCCTAAAAGCCGAAAGTCTAGTGCCAGAGTTTAAAAATTAAACACATAATTACACTTCAGCATAATTAAAACAGTAATAAAGTTAATGGCAGCATATTTTTTGGTAATTGGTTCTAACATTGTACTGTGAGAAAATATGGCACAAAACTAAATTAAAGATAATTGGGCACACAATTCATTCTTATCAGTTCTAAATTAATCATATACAATGATAGAAAACTTAAAAGAGACAAAAAACAAGTTCAACTCTTAAATGCAGTAGAAATAAGTAATACTGTCTAATATATTTATTCACACATATGTACATATATCTTTGATTTTTATCTTATCCTGTGACCTTGACCATAGGTCTTCATTTCCTTATCTCTGAAGTGGGAATAATATCATCTCTATTTTACTATTGTACATTACATTAAACAATGCATTTTAAAAACTACTGCTTATGAGTACCTTTAAAATTCAAACTTGGTACATGCTGTTAAAGGCAATCAAAATCAAGTCAGTAATGATGTCCTGTCAAGACAAGATGACATACGCTCATTTATCCCTGCTTCTTTCTGCTAAACTCACTCCAAAAATAATGTATTAGACAAACAAAGACAAGCCCTTTCTTTTCCTGAGTTCCCCTGACCTGCTAAGAGACAAGGTTGGCAAGTGAAACCCCTAATAGTGACCAAGCTACAGCAAACAGTCCAATTAAGGAAGCCCAGGGGGCAAAGAAACATGAGGTGTTGCTGGATTAAAAGTCTCTGTGCATGCATGACTTGGAGTCAAAATTATTAGAGGTATATGGCAGCTGGGGAGAAGACAGAAAACCTCTGACTCTCATCCAACTAGTGTCTTTCTTTTATTGAGGATTTAACCAAAACAGTGTAAAAAGTGATTAAGCATAGGATCCAGCAAAGCAGTCACAGGATGAGTCAGAGAAAAAACAACAAGGCAGTCACAAATGAGTCAGGGAAGGAAAGGGTAAACAATTCTGGGAAATAAAGAGGATACATCAGGGTCCTCCTGCTTATTGGTCCCATTTGGTCCTTGAAAATTTCCTCGCATGCAAACAAATTTCCACTTGGATGGGCATTTTGCCCCCCCCCCCAGTTGGACTGAGATGACCTCAGAGCTGATGACCAAAAAGACTTCCAACAAAGAGGCAGTGGTGGAAGTGCACATTAGCGATATCCTGCCCTCCTGCCACATCCTGCTCTTGCAGTGGCCTGGTGGCTGAGTTTGGGGAGCCAATTCTGCCCATCCCAGCATCCCTGGGAGCTCTCATTGTAAGACGAGCCAAGCACAGCAGAACAGCATGTCACAGCTCCAATAATTAACCACCTGTGGAGCTACAGCCATATAAGCATATCAAGACCCACATGGTAGGACCGGCCTAGGTGTCCCTTAGCAGGTGAGTGTGTTATAAAACTGGTATATACACACAATAGGATTTGACTCAACCAGAAAGAACAAAATGATGCCATTTTTAGGAAAATGAGAAGAACTGGAAAATATGGTAAGTAAGATTAGTCAGTCTCAGAAAATCAAGGGTCATATGTTTTCTCTCATATGTAGAAACTACAGAGAAATTGGGAAACAAAAAGAACTTCAGATAAACGAGGAGAGATCAGTAGAATAATATAAGGGGACCTGGGGAGGGAGGTGAGGAGACACGAAAAAGGAAACAGTTCAAAAAATCCTATGTACATCCATGAAGCTATCAATAACAATTTCAATATTATGCACAGGGAGGAAGAAGAAGTGGGGTGGAATATGGACAGAAGTACACAGGGTGCTATATGTTTCTATCATACTAAACCTCAATATGATATATAGTTGTAATGCACCAACAAAAGTACATTGAAAACAAACAAACACTTAACTCCCCCATGTGATAGTGTTTAGAGATGGGCCCTTTGTAAAGTAATTAGGTTTATATGAGGTCAAGAGGTGTTTTGGTCAGCATTCTTGCAGCTATAATCTAAAAGATTGACCAGTTAACTTAAAAGAAAGAAGACATATTATTATGGTTTTCGGTTCACTCCATATGAGGCCAGAGACCACAGATCTCATGGCATGATAGCAGGAGGTAGAGAAAAGGAGACCCACATGGCCCATGTTCTTAATATCATGGAGACTGGAAGCAAGAGAGTGAGCAGAGGGAAGAGGAACCATTTATATAATCTCTGAGACCTCACCCCCAGGGGACGCAACTCCAACCACACCCTACTGAACTGGGTCACCACCCAGATAAACTCATCACAATGGGATTACATTGATGGGATTACAACTCTCATGACTTAATTACATCACCTCCAAACATTAGCAAATGAGCTCTTTAGGGGACATCTAACTATGACATTTGGGTCATTATGATGGGACAGAGTTTCCCCCCACCCCACTGTGTATGGATACAGTAAGAAGGCTGTTGTTGGCAAGTCAGGTAAATAACCCTCATCAAGAACCTCATATGCCAGCACCTTGGACTTCAGACTTCAGAACTGTAAAATAAATGTACATTTTTTTAGTTTAAAAGAAGACCTACTTGGCAATGTAGATAGTATGACTGGCGATAAAACAAAACAAAACAAACAAACAAAAAAACCCAGCAGTTTCTGCATGATGGATCTGTTAATTAGGTTAATTTTGGACATTGTTTTTCCATGTGCACATATATCAAACAATCATTTGGTATACTGTAAATATTTATGATTCCTGTTTCTCAACCATAGGTCAGTAATAAGAATAATTAATTAAATAAATAAATAGCAATCAGAGTCTTCTAACACAAAAGAAAAAAAAAACAGGATATGAAAAAAAACCACCTAATCTACTAAAAATCAAGAAAATCACTATTTGAATGAAAATCAAAAGATATTTACTTGAATGCCAGTAAGATGAATCACTGTTGGAATTTTCTTGCAAGTATTTAGAAAGCAGTCAGAGGAGATGACCAGCTCAAGTGAAAGCAGATTTCTCAAGTGAAACCATAGAAGCCAGATGTCATTGGCACAATATTGTTTTCAAGTGCTGAAAGAAAAGATATAGATTTCTTAGTGAAATTATCCTTCAGAAATAAAGAAGAAATAAAAGCATTCTCAGCTAACAGGAAACTACAAGGCATTGTAGGAAGCATATCTGCTCTTAAAGATAGACTGAAGAAGGGTCTTTAAGAAATAAATGTGCAGACATGATAAGATAAAGAATCTTAAAGTATCTGGAATAAACAAGGTGCAACAGAAAGAGTTGAAATCTGGGGCACACAGTAGGACATATTTTTCCTCTTGAGTTACAAAAATGTACATTTAATAGATATAACAATAACATAATTTTATCTTTTAAAAAGAGAGATTTAGCCAGGTGTGGTGGCACACACTTGTAATTCCAGTACTCCAGGTTTGAGGCCAGCCTCAGCTACTTAGTGAGGCCCTCTGCCACTAAGGGAGACCCTGTTTCAAAATAAAGAATACAAAATAGGGCTGGGGACATAACTCAGAGGTAGAATGCCCCTGAGTTCTATCTCCAGTACCGAGAGAGAGATTGATTGATCGATTTAAAAAAGCACAAAGGAAAATGACATAAATAAAAGTAGATTTTCCCCATTTCATTCACCCCATTTCATTCAAAGTGGCAAAATATTGAGAGAAGTAGACAACGATGTCATGTTTGCATATTGTTGTTTTCAGGGAGGTACAAAGATATACAGGAAAACATAAATCAAAGGTCATCCGCAGAAGTGCAAGAAGAGAAACAAGAAGAAAGAAAACACAATAATGAAATGGAAAACCTAAACACTAATACAGAAATAATTATATTTAATATAAATGCTCTAAATACACTCATCAAAAGGGCAGAAATCTCCCTCACTAGTAAGACTGCTGCATAGAAACTAAAGCTATCAGCCTTGAATATGTGCACTTATTGTATAATTATGGCATTGAGAGTTATTATCTAAGAAAATTTGAACAAGCTGCTTAGCTTGTCTAAATATGTTGATTCATATATTATTCATATATCAAATAGGAACAGTAGCATCTAACATGTAGTGAATGATAGAAATAATCAGAAGCAAAGCTTAGCTATGTATTCTATTCATAAATAGATTGAAAATAGTTTATTGAACATAATACCAAAATAGTATACTGTAGATATATAAACTTAGAAAAAATTCTGATTAACTTTGGGTAGACTGAGAGTGTTTGCCCAGGGGCCACATCCTTAATAAGGGTTGAAGTTATCATTTGAGATTCAATAAAGGAACTAGAACTCACTCCAAGTATTTTAAACAGGGAGAGGCTTTACTTTCCAAAAGAAACAAACTTTATTCCTGCTTTGCACAGAATTGGAAAGTGAATCTGGGCACAGTGGCACGTGCCTGTAATCCAGTACTTGGGATGCTGAAACAGAAGGAACTCATGTTTGAAGCCAGCCCCAGGAACTTAGTGAGACCCTATTTCCAAATAAAAAATAAAATAGGGCCAGGGTTCAATCAGTACCCCTGAACTCAATCCCCAGTGTCCGAAGTAAATAAACCAACAAAAAACAATAGAAAAGTGAGACCACAGATGTTTGAAAGAAAACACATGTTTAAGCCAGGCGTGGTGGTGCACACTTGTAATCCCAGAATTTGGGAGGCTGAGACTGGAGGATCCAGGTTCGCAACCAGCCTCAGCTATTTAGTGAGGCCCTCCGCAACTTAGTGAGACCCTGTTTCAAAATAAAGAATAAAAAAATAGAGCTGAGGGTGTAGCTCGGAGGTAGTACCGCAAAAAAAAAAAAAAGAAAGAAAGAAAAAAAGAAAAGAAAACACATGTTTACAGTCCCATGGTCCTAGAAGTAGAAGAAGTTTGAGATCAAGGTGCTGCTGGAACTTTTCCTCTCTACTGCTTCTGAGGGAAAATCCTCCCTGCCTCTCCCTTTCTATAGGTTGTAGTAACAATCCCTGTCATTCCTTATCCATCTGCTTCAGTCATCATCTGGCTTTCTTTCCTGTGTGTCTCTGTGTCCTCCTTAATAGGACAGCAGTTATCAGATTTAGAGCCCACCCTATTTCAGCATGACTACACTTCACTACATTTGATGACATCTGTTAAGACCCTTTGTTCACATTCACAGTTAGTGGGCCTGAGGACCTCATCATATCTTTAGGGGAACACAATTCAATCCATAACACAAACCAAGCTAAACAATGAACAAAATGATTATTGCCAAATTCACAGTTTTAAGTAAAAGATTCTACTCTTAAATTGAAGTATAACTTTATATATAGGAAAAAATCTCAATTGTTGATATGTAGTTCATTGAATTTAATTAACAAAAAATTCATACATTTACCTAGACAAATTAATGTATGGTGAGAGAAGTAGATAGCATATATATATGTATGTATATATGCATATGTATGTGTGCATATATGTGTGTGTGTGTGTGTGTGTGTGTATATATATATAACCTTAGTGGCCTCCCTATGACACACTTGTCATGTTCTCCCCAAGAAAAAGTTATCCATTATCCTTACTTCAATCAGTACAAGGTAGTTTTGCCTATTTTGAATTTTCCAAAATGAAATAATTTAATTTTTACTCTTATCTATAGGCCTTTCATTGAAATCTACTTTTATTACTTTTAATACTACCTTTCAGTCTTGTGTTTGCCTGTACAGACCCTCTAGGAAAGATCCCCAAAATGCTACAGAGCTGACCAGGAGAGTTATTACCAGCATGAATCTATTGAAGTACTGAATCTAAGAGCAAATCATCAGTGCTGTGATGTTAGTATTAAAAAGGCTAACACCAGGAGTGTGGCCACCATGCTTGCTAATTCAGTACCTCCTGGACACCCAGGGAGAAAGGAGGCTGGAGTCTGAAAAGGGGCACTACTGACACAACAGTTTCTGGAAGTGTTACAGAAGAACATCGAAAATGATATCAAAAAATGGGGAAAGGATCTAAATAGACACCTCCCAAGAGAAGAAATACAAATGGACAATAAATGTATGAGGAAATGTTCTACATCATTAGCAATCAGAGAGATGCAAATCAAAACTACCTTTAGATTTCACCTAACTCTAATCAGAATGACAACCATTAAAAAACACGAACAACAATAAATGCTGGTAGGGGTGTGGAGAAGTTGGAACCCTAATACATTGTTGGTGGGATTGCAAATTAGTGCAACCACTTTGGAAAACAGTATGGAGGACCCTCAAATGGATGGGAATGAACCTACCATATGATCCAGCAATACCACTTCTGGGTATCTACCCAAAAGAATGGAAACCAAACTATCAGACCAACACATGGGTATCTATGTTTATAGCTGCACAGTTTACAATTGCCAAATTATGGAACCAGCCAAGATGTCCATCAACAGATGAATGGATTACAAAACTATGGGATATGTACACAATGGAATTTTAATCAGCCATAAAAAACAAGATCATGTTATTTGCAGGGAAATGGATGCAACTGGAAAGCATATGTTAAGTGAGATTAGTCAGTCACAAACAGTAAAAAAGCATATGTTCTCCCTAATATGTGAATGATAGGGGGGGGGAGAAATGGGGCATAAGAGGGACTCCAGATGAAAAAGTAGAAACCCTAGATAAGCAAAGAAGTTGACTTAACTGAAGGTGATAAACCAGGGGGTTGGAGGAGACACCCTAATGCTCATGATGTACTTTCACAAATATATCAAAGTCAATCACTAAACTGAACTTGAGAAGAAGGAAGGGTGAGGGAGTGGGGTGGGAATTGGGGAAGGGGCTAAATGAGAAATGTGTGCATGTATGCCTTTATCAGTTTATACCTAACAAAGATGTATGATTACAATGCACCAATTAATAAAAAAAAAGAAAATGATCTCAGAGGCTTGACTGCAAAGAAGTCTTTGAAATGCTGCTTGAAATTTCCCATTCTCTGAAGTAGAAGGGAGCACTACCCCCCTGAGGAGCAGGAAGACACTCTTACTGGAACTGAGGAATCTAGGTCTTGGAAGAGTGCTAGCAGGAAAACAGGGAATGAGGACGGTTCAGATAAAAGGAGAACAAATGCCTGGCAGGTTCAGGTAACTGCTATAGTAAATTACCAGTCAAGATCAAGATGGTACACTGTGATCAAGGAAGCACAAGATCTCTCTTGATTTTAATTTTGGTTTTATTTCAAGGAGGGCTTTGTCTTTATAGGTTAAATAATATCTTCACATGACAAATCCCCAGCTTGGCAAAAGCACAGGCAATGACATGCAGCCTGGCTCCTCTGGTCTCCCAGATCCACCCCTAAAGGCAGCCACTGTGAACAGTTTATAAGAAAAAGTTTAAGCATGTAGCACACTGGAAATGTTTGAATGTTTCCACAGAAGGATCTGTGTATCTTTGAAGCACACAGTAACAGAGAATGGTACATTCTATTCCACTTCTGAGGTGTTTGTTTCTGGGGATTGGACCAAGAGGTGTGCTACCTCTGAGTTACAACCTCCAGCCCTATTTTGTTTTTTTTATTTTGAAAAAGGGTCTCCTTAAGTTGCTGAAGGCTTCACTAAATTGCTGAGGCTATCCTCCAACCTGATATCCTCCCAAGTACTGGGATTACAGGTATGCACCACCATGACCAGCTCCACTTCTAGTTTTTATCCTTAGAAGTATTTCCTAATTTTTACATATAAATTTACCTTAAAAAAATAGGTGTTCATGCTTCTTATATTTAACATGATGCCATATGTCTTACTAACCATCCACTCATGGTCATTTAAGTTGCTTTCATATCTATGCTTCTGATTGAGATATAGACATAGAAATACATAGATATATGCTTATAATAAAATATCACTATAAAGTGATAGGCATATACATATCACTTACATAGCTACACACATATCACTGCATAGTAATATTTTATGATATATTTTGCATACACACAATTTGCCTCAAAGATAAGTCCTAAGAAGTAAAATTTTTAGTGAGTCAAAATATGTTCACTTTAATTTTGATGTATATCATCAAACCTTCTTCCAAAGAGATTATTATAGTTTTGTTTAATAGAATAATGCCTCAGAGTGCCAATTTTTATATAATTACACTCACAAAACAAACCTTTTCAAAGATGAATAAACTGCCTAGATTAATAAATTTGTATCAATTAATAAGAATATGTAAAGTAGATTTATTATGTTCTAATTTGCATTTCTTCAATTTAAATGATACTTAATCTAACCACTTTGACCCAGGATATCTGTGTAAGAACTGCATCATGCATAGAGTTTAGATTTGAGATTTGAAGAACAGTGACACAGTAGGACAGGGCAGCAATCATTTTTCATTTTCAATTAGTGGCAGGCAAGTACATATGATTGCACAGTTGAGAAGTAGATAATATTTTTACTTGAAAATAATGTATGAAGAGGTAGAAAATGAAGCCAGTATCTCCTGGTTTCTCCTTTCAAGAATATGTTTAGTTTAAAGATATTGAGCATTTAATTTTTACTATTATAAATGATCAACTTTAGTTGACACTATGTTGGAATCTTGCCCTAAATAGCACAGTAGAGAACTGGTCAAGGGTTCAGATGCCTAGTCTGAAAACCCAGTTTTGCTCCTGAAGAAGAGTTCATCACACAGAGGACATTGCTACACAGCTATCCATTGAGTTTGAGGGATGTGGCAATGAAATTGTAGATAGTATTTTAAGAGGTTTTTCCTCCAGAAACACTGGAAATAGAGCTGTGATTTAGAAAGAAGGAATGCCAAAAATCAAAATACAGCTGATAGTTTGGAAGGAAAAATTATACAGGCTGGCCTACTTTAAAATAACTCCATTAATGCCCCTAGCTAGAAGGAGGCTGTTTTTAAACAAAATGGGTTGATAGGAAGATGATTTAGTTTTCTTTGTCTGGCAAAGTCTGGCATGTGCTTTTAGTCTCCAGAAATAGTATATGTCCTCAAAAAAACCCAGTGATACACACTTAGTATTCTCTATGCCAGAAAAAAAAGCTTTAATCTATACTGATTGCATTCATTCATTCATTCGTTCATCCATTCATTCATTCACTTATTGCAGATGAGAAAAGCTAACAACACAAGTGGTTACATTAAAGACTTCACATAGCAGGTGCCAGGAGGCACTGCAATAAGACCAGAGCCTGTGGCTTCTAGTCTGGTTCTCTTAGATCCAATTGCTGATTAGCACACTGTGTGACACCTGAGATGGAAGGCATTGTAGAACTTTTAATATGTAAAAATGGCTATTGTGGCTGCTTTGACTAGGTTATTGGTAGGAGACCTGATGGCAAATATAGTTAATTTTTTTGTTATAAAGACAATATAAATTCAGCCTGCTAAATGTCTTATGACACAATTTTGTAAATACACAACCAAGTTTAATATTCATTTTTCCTCTAGTCTGGAGAATAACTCTTTGGCAGCCTGAACTATAAATATGTGGTGCCTGGCAGTTTTCTTTTTTATTTTCCTCTACACTTTGTTTTTATTTCTGTTGTTTCTGTTGTTCTCTTGTGCCTCGTGGAACACAGATGGTACATGGAATGAAACCAGGTGTGAAGTAAAGCTCTAACCATATGCACTTATGTCACAGGAAAAGAACTTGGAGAAGGAGTTGGGAGTTCACTGTATTCTCAGTTGGTATTGTTGTGGGATAACCCGGTACCACACGTGGGTCCTTGGCATCCATGATAAAAAGAACTTTAACACCTGCCATTTAGGAACAAAAAGTAGGAACTTATTTAGGAAAATAAGGGAAAGGGGAGAAAAACAGGTGAGCAGGCATCTTCCTGTCCTGATGTGCCTCCCAGGTCCCAAGAGAGTGAGGCATGGTTTACTCCCTTCCTTTATAGGCTTTTAAGAGGGCTGGGCCCAGAAGAGTCTGGGGTTCCTTTTTCTTCAGGCATTGGTGGGCGCAAATTGAGTAGGTGGTCCAAACCCAGTCCTTCCTCTTTCTCAGGTTTCAAGATAGGTCTGCCCTTAGCTGTAAATTTCCAGTGTCCTTTGTCCTGGCTTTTATGTGGGGGGCAGGGCCTAAGGAACTTCCAAAGGTGGAATGGGGGCTATTGCGCTTTAATTCCAGGTGTTTACATTAAAGTGATATCTGTATTTTTCTTTCCCATTTGTCTCCTTCCTGCCCAATTATTTCTTCTATCCTACATCATTCCCCCCCCCCTGAGACTTCGATCCCTTAATCTTAAGGGGTGCTGAAGGCCGAAGGTCTGACTTCTATGGCTGCTTCCGGCTTATAAGGGGCTGTTGTCCCTGCCTAGCTAGGGATTGGAAGTCTCTTCCTAACTGACCTATAGGAGACATAGGAAGGTCAGGGATGGCTGGTTGTAGAATCATTGCCCTTTGATATCCTGGAAAAGAAGGCAAGCACATGTGAGATATCAGCCTGTAAATGGAACAGCAAAGAAATATTCCTATGTAAAGTATACTGGCTAAGGAAATGAAGATTTTCTTCCACCAAGATGTTTTAGGAAACTAGGAAGTTAGTAGGTCATTGAAACTTAGGTCAGGATCAGACATACTATTAATTTGAGAACGTAAGTCTTGTAATGCCGAAGACACATTCTTCGAATAATCAGGAATATAAACACAACATTCTGCTTTAATAACTGCACAGGTCCCCCCCTGTGCTACCATTAATATGTCAAGGGCCATTCGATTTTGTAAGATGGCCTTTCTCATCATTTGCATTTCATCATTGATTAGTGAAATGCTTTCAACCGTGTCATTTAGAGCCTTTTGTGTATAATTACTAAAAGACTCTATATGCCAGATTACATCTTCGAGTCCAATTGAGGGAAATAGAATAGAGGCTACATGATCGTACCAGTGGAAGACTGATCGTGTCCACCGATATTGCAAATTTGGGAGGTTAGCTGGACGGTCTATGGTCTTAGTCCAGTGCCCTTGTACCCAAGAATATCCTAATGTACATCTTCCTATCCAGCCTGGAGGTAAACATGGCCAAAGGTTGGCACCACACAGCCATTGGGTGTCATTTGGTGCTGGCCACCTTGTTTCTGTTTTCCACCCCCAGTTGGTAGCAAACCAATCTGTATCTTTTAATATAATCATATAATTACATTCATCTATAGGAATCCATCCCAGCTTATGAGTGGAATTACTCAAGAAATCAAGTGAATGATTTCTCTGTTCCCAACAGAGAGCTGTCTTTTGGTTGAGTTTTCCCATAGTGGGTGTTACCCGAACATGTTCATCCCATATTTGAGGGTATCCTCTTAGGAACTCTTGATCATTATCCTTTATTTTAGATATGCGTGGAATCTGAACTGAATATCCTTTTGTGAAATGCCATACATGGACATTGGTTTTATTTAGAAAGAAATTCTTTTTATGGCCCTTTTTGTTTAAGGTTTCATTTATAGGCCACTGGGAAACATTAGCTCTCATAGCGAGCTTTAAGAAGGTACTTTTGTCCTGTTGTCTATTAATGAGTTTCTGGAGTTGTAACCGATCATTCCCTTGTAGTGGAGATACCCACCAGGGCACCCCTGATAAGCTAGACATGGGTAACAGACCACAAATCCAGCAGGCATCTCTATTAATATCCTTGGCATATTGTTGTGCCCAGTCCAAGAAAGTATTAGTTTTACCCTGGTAAAATGATATAAAAATTAAGAGGCAAATAAGTTGATGGCTATTAATCTGGATAGGCATAGTGTGGTTATCACAATAAGCAGAGAAACAAAAAGAAATAAACCAACTTATCCTGATTCAGTATTTTTAGTTTTCTTGAATAATATGCTTAGATCTTCTAGAGGCTCGCAGGAGTAACGATCATAGGCCTTGTCAGCGTCTTGAGGCTGGTCCTTGGTTTCATCTGAGTTTTTTTTTTTTTTTTTTTTTTTTTTTTGCGGTACTGGGGATTGAACTCAGGGGCATTCTACCTCCGAGCTACACCCCCAGCCCTATTTTTTATTCTTTATTTTGAAACCGAGTCTCACTAAGTTGTGGAGTGCCTCACTAGGTAGCTGAGGCTGGCCGCGAACCCGGATCCTCCGGTCTCAGCCTCCCCAATGCTGGGATTACAAGCGTGCATCACCACGCCCGGCTCTCATCTGAGTTTTGATTCTGTAAATTCTCAAGAGGAACAGGTTTAATCCTAGACACATGAATCCAGGAATTGTGTCCCTGTAATTTGACAGCTATAGGAGTACTAAGAAGAACCTGGAAAGGACCCTTCCACTTTGGGAGGAGTTGATCTAAAGGTGAATCCTTTTTCCAGGTTTTAAGTAAAACATAGTCACCTGGTTGTATTTTTGACATGTAGGTAAGGTCATCAGAAGTTGGAAGAGCCTTATTGCCATATTTTAATAAGGCCTTTTTGTACTTGGCCCAAATTAACTATATATTTAATAATTTCCTGTGTTTTAGGATCAGTGACAGGATCTGAAGTCAGAAAAGGTCTTTTATAAAGTATTTTATAAAGGCTCAACTTAAGAGAAGTTTTAAGAGCAATTGTGATTCTCAATAAAGCAATAGGTAATAAGGGTAACCAGGGCCAAGGTCTCCTGGCATAGATTTGCCAAAGTGGTCTTGATATGTAAATTAGCCCTTTTAACTTTTTCTGATGATTGAAGGTGCCAGGAGGCATGAAAAGCATAAGCCACAGCATACAATTTGGCTTATTGGCTTCTCTGATACTATTAATTTAGTAACAATAATTTGCTTACTATAAAGATCATGTACCACTACTATCTGTCTTTTGTTTTTACATACTAGCAGAACCTTTTGTAAAATAAGCATCGTACTTTAGGTTTTAGGTTATTGTATCTTTTTCTTATTTTATGGGATACTTTATTAACTCTTAAGTATCTTTAAAGTTTTTAGTTTAGCAAGATTCCTAGTTTACAGTACATAGAAGAGTTTAAATAGGCTTTTTTGAAACTTTGAGCAGGACTCTTAAACTGTCCAGAACCTTACAGGAATAAGAATTTATGATGTTGGTGGTTCTGGACTTGTAAAAACTTTAAGCAAAACAGGCTTAGCTTTACAGCATTTTATAAATACTCAGAAGCTTTTGGGCATCAATGTCATTTTATATTTTTTTTATGAGCCTAAAGGCAGAAGCATCATTATAAATTATAATGTAGACACCTATTTTGGTTATACTTTCCTGCTGGGTGTTCAAGACCAAGTAGTTAGCCCAATATTGGGCACTCTTAAATTTTGTTGATAAGGTCAGTTAAGGATCCTCAGGGTTACTCCTGTCTGTGAAGCCTTGCTTCTCATCTGTAAGGATGAGTTTGCAGAGATCATGTTGGTGGCTCCTAGTCTCTGGGGTCTTCTTGATCTCCCTGTTTTGGGAGGTTAGATGACTCACCGGAGTTGCAGGGCCTTAGTTGAGGTCTTTCCCTGGGTCCTATTTGACCTTGGAGGGCAAGGGCCAAAATATTGGCTATCCTTTTAGCCGTTTTACATCCTAATTGCTTTATAAGACTCAGTTGTTGAGCACACAGGTGGTCAGTTTTACCAGTTCTCTTAACGATCAGGAATCAATATCATAGCCTGTTTTTCAGGAAATGGTTATCAAAACATTGTCTAGGTTATTTTGTTAAAATACATCTGTAATGTTAACAGATAACAATTACAAAGATATAATAGTTTTGATAATATTTGATGACATGAACAATTTCTCATTTAAATTTGACTTTACATATATAATTACCCAATTTTTTTTAAAACTAGAATGGCATAAGTTAAAGTGTTTAGTGTTTGATCACCTTAACTATATTTGTTTGAAAATGATTATAATATAATTTAGAGATACACAAATATAAACCTCAAAAGTTACTATAAACCTTTTTATTTATAGGACATCAGCTAGGTAAGGTATTTCCTTAAGTTCTGTATTTTAGAAGATAGTTAGGAGACAAATATATTTAACTAATAAAGAAGCCAGTAATAATTAATAAAATATATAAAAGTTAACAATTTTAACTTAACCTTAACTTTAACTTTACCACTTAAGTGAAATTTAGAATTCGTGGCTCAATAAAATAACTATAATTACAAGGTTAACAGCATTGATAAAAATCAAATAGCTCTAATTTTTTTTTTGTTTTTAAGTTTAGAGGACAATATTAATAATCAGAAATAAGCTCATTACCTGATAGATGATCAACAAAACATTTATCTAAAGCAGACAGATGTAAACCATGCCTTAATGATGAATTTCTGAATGGTACTAAAACATAGATGGCAGAAGTTTTAGTAACTTAAGATATCAACACAATGCATATTGCATAGAAAGATTACTTATATTAGTTAGCTTGTACATATAAAACCCATATACCTTTACCTTTATAAGCTCTTATGAAAACATTTAGATGAACCTAGATACACAACATAGTTAGCTCTTATAGTTAGCTCATAGATATATAAGATGTCAAATATAGTAACCCAAAGTTATAGCTATTTATTTAACTTGAGCTATGAAGTAGCCATTAAACATGTGTAAAAAAATACAGGCATTTATCCCAATTTGCTAAGAAGCAGCTTGCTAGGTAATTAAAACAGTAAACATAAGAGATATCTTGCAAAGATCCACCCTTTTAAGCTAATCCTTAGTAAATGTTAAGAGCACAAAACCAGTATTTTAAATATAAAGAACATAGGAAATTATAAGTTAGCCAATTTAGAATAAAATTTTAGCAATATAAAGTCTCATTTCAGATGAAAACATTTTTCTCTTATTATAATACCTCCTCATACTTATGAATCTCCTACTATTAAACCTTTTAATGTCTCGCCAAAAAAACCCTCTAAGTTTAAACAATTTAGAACAATCCTTATATTTAAACAATCCTTACACTAAAACAATCCCTATAACAAATTTTAATTTAGATAACTTTTTTTTTAGGTAAGAAAAAAAAAACACTTAGCACTTAGATAAAACACTTGACACTTTTAATATATGTTTATCAAAACACAGCCTAAGAAATTTTTTTATCTTAGTCTTTTATATGTATAGCATCACATTATTAGAACTGACCCTCAGTAACTCAGGTTTAAACATCCAGAAGGCTGTAATGTTAAACTGCTCCTTATATAAGAGAAAACATGTTTACTACACTGAAATATATATATATATATATATATATATATATATATATATATATATATATGTATTTTTTTTTTTTTTTTGCTGATGTTAAATCAAGAATACTTTACATTTAACAATTGATGTTAGCATTTAACTTACTTATAAAGATAAACCATTTAAGGAAACTTACTTATATTTACCTAGTTTACCCATTTTAATAGCCCGTCAGCACTTTAAGTCACTATTTTAGCAAATAAAAGATCCTAAAAACTAAAAACAAGCATTGTTGTGAACATCAAACAGGTACAGACATGCAACCTTAATTGTTTAACCTCGAAAAAAATCTGTTAACTTTAATGACATCTCTTGCTTTTAATAAACTTAAAAAAATTATTTGTTAAAGACTTAAGTCACGTGAACTAAGATATTTGGATCCATTTTTTTAACTTAATGAATGCTCTTTATAATTTTATAATTTAATTGTGGTACCACGTGGATATGTTTGTATGGATACAAATGACATGTCTTATAGTTTTAGCTTGCCAGGCATTGAATCTCCATAGATAACTAAACAGTCAGATGTATAGTTTCCCAAATTAAAATACAACCTATCACAGATGTTTATCATGTAACACAATGAATAATAGATGATAACATACACAAATAGAAAAGCCCATACTTTCCTAGGCAATGTGTGAAAACATCATCACATTACATTCCTCAGGGAGAAAAACCCAATTGTTTAGATGTCTGTCCATCCTTCTTACCCATAGAACAAGCCTCATTTGATCTTGTTTATCTTGCGTAAAGAATTTTACAAGACTTCTGCAACTTGGGGTTTACATATAAACCCAGGAACCCTTTAGCACAAGGAATATTACTCCATTTTTCTTGATTTTCCTGCAGAATGAATCAAGCTGATATATGTGTTATTAAAGTTCAGAGTTTCAGTCTTAGACCATATCTTTTCTCCCGCTAATTTATACTAATGACGAGTTATATTTAAAAAAAGAAATTATCCTCTTTTCCTCTTTTTCCTTAAGTCTACTCCTTTAAATATTTCCAATTAATATGTACCTAAGGGGTGAGGCCTCAGGGATAGAAACGGAATTACCCATGATGTTGTAATTAGTGCACTTTAAGGGTTTCCGTTTTTTTTTTTTTTTTTTCTGAAAGAAAAACAAGATGTCTTGGATATCATCTAATCAGGATCAGACTTTTATATCTGTCCTCCCTGCCATCATCTACATACTGACAAAAGGTGTCCCTTTTGTCATGTAGATGCAGCCTCTCCGCCTGCAGTTTGGAACTAAGCGTCCTTAAAGTTTCCAATCTTGCAGGTTCAAGGTGCATTTAGCCCCTATGGGATCATCCAGGCCTGCCTGGGATCCTCAAGAGAAATCTCTTATTTAGAGTGCTCCCCATTGAGCCTCTACCAGGGTTTTCCCTCCGAGAAATCTCTTATCCAAAGTGATCCCCATTGAGCCTCTACCAGGGTTCGCTGACCCTCAAAAAAAGAACTTTTTCTTTCATGAAAAGAATATCCCTGAGACTTTAGCTAACTTAGGTACTAAAAAAAACTTACAACTCTATAATATACACACACTCATACCTTTTTTTATAAAAGATAAATAATAAAACAATTTTGTAGATCTTAAAAGGACTTAAGCCTCCTAGGAAGAACAAAATCTTAGGTACATGTTAAAAAGGATCATTGTTATCTCTTAAATAGGGTGAGGTATGCAGTAACTTTGTAAAACAAGGCACAGTGCCCCCTGCAGCTATGTAAGCCACTCCTCCTTTGCTTAGGCCAGTTCTCAGGCTGTAAGAGGCACTCATTTTTTTTTCCAAGCCTGGTTATATCTAATAACTTATTTCCCTGATAAAAAAAAAGGTAGATTTCTAAGACTGCTCCCTATCACTTACTGCATAAGAAAGGCTGCCTAGCTTGCTGTAGAGGTTCAAAGATTGGCCCTTAAATGTTTTGGGTTGGAGTATGTGCTGTTAAGAGGGGTAGCTCCCTTGAGTGTAACCCCAAGGTCGGTTACCCCCTACTGTGTCTCGAGAAACCCCACAAATGTGAAGGTGGCTCAAAACGCTGGGTGACCAAACCCTCATATGCGTTTTCTCGGATGAGCCAGTTTTGTTCCATCTTACCCACGAACGGGGTATGTTTTCCTAAAGGGAGTAGACCCTGTCTTCGGAGCTTACATGAACAAGCCCTCATTTTCTAAGGGGAAGCACGTTTTTGGCCAGGAAAGAGAGAGAGAGAGAGAGAGAGAGAGAGAGAGAGAGAGAGAGAGAGAGAGAGAGAGAAGGAGAAGACTGAAGAAAAAAAGGGACCAGTTGAACTCCTACTTGGCATTCAGGTTCGAAGACCTTCGCCAGGCCTCCAGGGCAGTGTCAACTGCCACCCCTCTGCCATTTGAATCTGCACGGCTTGGGAAATTCTCCCAGCCACCCTTGAAAAGGGGAGCCCTGGCAGAAGGGCAGGCCAAGATTATGTTCTTTCGGTCCATGAAACTGAAGAATAGAGGTTCTACACTTGCACCTACATTCAAATATGAAAGAGCATTTAAAGAGGGAGTATAAAGCAACATTTTAGCAAAACTCACCAAAATCGATGCCTCTGACCTTTTACCTCACATTGGGGCAGCCAAAAATTATATGTTGTGGGATAACCTGGTCCCACACGTGGGTCCTTGGCATCCGTGATAAAAAGAATTTTAACACCCGCCATTTAGGAACAAAAAGTAGGAATTTATTTAGGAAAATAAGGGAAAGGGGAGAAAAACAGGTGAGCAGGCATCTTCCTGTCCTGATGCGCCTCCCAGGTCCCAGGAGAGTGAGGCATGGTTTACTCCCTTCCTTTATAGGCTTTTAAGAGGGCTGGGCCCAGAAGAGGTCTGGACCTCCTCCTTATTCAGGCATTGGTGGGCACAAATTGAGTAGGTGGTCCAAACCCAGTCCTTCCTCTTTCTCAGGTTTCAAGATAGGTCTGCCCTTAGCTGTAAATTTCCAGTGTCCTTTGTCCTGGCTTTTAGGTGGGGGGCAGGGCCTAAGGAACTTCCAAAGGTGGAATGGAGGCTATCGCGCTTTAATTCCAGGTGTTTACATTAAAATGATATCTGTATTTTTCTTTCCCATTTGTCTCCTTCCTGCCCAATTATTTCTTCTATCCTAAATCAGTATCACTTTTGTTTAAACTTTTCACAGGTGGGATGGCTAACAGTGCCCACGCACAAGTATTAACATACGTGAATGGTTTCCTATTTGGGTGGTTTGGGCCTCATTTCTGGATTTTTGGTGTGACTTTTATTGTCTGACAACAGATATCTCCTGCTTAATTGTTACTGGTCAAATATGATCTTGCTCCCTGCCCCAATTTGCCAAATTGAATAATCAGGACAGGACTTTGTGAAGAAGGAAAAAGATATTTTTATGGATTTGCCAGCAAAATGGAGAAACCAGTGAATTAAATTTTCAGGACCAAAAATCCAGATTCTCCTGGAACAAAGGGGAAAAATGTTCCTTTTAAGAGCTAGCTCTTCAGGGTCACACAGAGGTACTTTTCAAAAAGACATAATTCATGCCTGTGTCAGTCCTTGAGTTGGTTACTCTTCAGACCAAGGGGTGCCAGTCATTCATTCCTTCTATAGATAAAAGCATGTTGTTCCTCAACAAGAAGAGAAGAAAAGGGATAGGGAAAAAAGAGGAGGGGAAGAAAAATAGCTCTGAAACAGGCCACCTGTTACCTGCCAGGGTCAGGAGCTACAAAATGAGCCCCCATTACAAAAATGCTGGATAATTAACCCTTCAAGGGCTTTTGCAAGTAGGTGAATTTCCAATATGGTGGCTGGCCACCATTTCAGATATTTTGTGTGGTCTCTGTTGCTTTATCAATAGGTAGCCATTTAAGGATAGTCAACAATGCTCAAAGTAATTAGTCAAGACTTACAAATTCCCCAGAAATTTGGGAACAACAGGCCTGGCTGGAGCAGGGAGGTTAGGGGGATGATAGACATGGTTTGAGGAGTAAGAGTCTTGGGAATTTTCTCCACAGGGTTTCATATTAAAATTACATTTTCCTTCTTCCTTTATGTATCCTTTATACCTATTTTTCTATCCTATCTCACTTACATGTGATATGTATGGCAGAAGTGCATTGCCCTATCTTCTTAACTCTATAATGCTTATCAGTGATGTTTCAGGTCATTAGGAGACCCATGATCATTTTAGCATCTAATAAAGAGTGAAGAGAAAAAACTCAGCCATTTAGACTACTCAAGTATTTCCCATGATGACAATGGAACAGCCCAAAAAAACTGCAAAAGGAAATACAAGTCTTGAATAGTCTCATTTTCTTTTCATTAAAAAATTATTAATTAAGCCGGGCGTGGTGGCGCACGCTTGTAATCCCAGCATTCGGGAGGCTGAGACTGGAGGATCTGGGTTCGCGGCCAGCCTCAGCTACCTAGTGAGGCACTCCGCAACTCAGTGAGACTCGGTTTCAAAATAAAGAATAAAAAAATAGGGCTGAGGGTGTAGCTCGGAGGTAGAATGCCCCTGAGTTCAAAAAAAATTATTAATTAATGATAAAATTGAATTTCAAAAACTGCCTATTGAGTCTGTTTCTCTCAACCCCTTCCTATCATTTCCTCAGGTGATTTTCAATAAAGTTGCTGGAATATATTTTTTTAAAAGGTATATCTAGGTAAAATCCTTTAAGGTTTTCCCATTGAATCTGAGATTAACTGTAAATTCCTAGGCACAGCAGGCAAGCAGCCCCAGGGGAGGCAGAAGTGGGTGTGTTTCCCTTGGAGTTGTTTATTACCTGGGGTAATCTCATTGATGGGAAGACTACCTTTTCTTTGGGATGGTGTGCTCTTGGGATCAAGTTCTTGTCTTTAAACACTCTACACAAGCACCATCTAACTTATGATGTATGCCCCAGCTATGCCAATTAAAATCACTCTTTCCTTCTTTTATGCACTAACTATATGCAGTGGTTATTTATATATAGTTCTTTCCCTCCCCACATTCACACTCTTTCTTCCTCAGGGAGACTGCACTAGTGGATCCTAATGAGGGCTGATAATTACAGGACCTCCTCATAGCCCAAGCAATATTGTCTCACTCCTTGACCTTCAAATGAGTCCAAGGATCAATAAGTCAATTATTATTGTAGGGGAATGTTATTAGATTTTTTTAAACAAGAGCTGGGAGTAATTCTGAGAATATATAAGGCAGATGTGCTGGGAGGTAGAATTTTAGCTTCATGGAAACAATAAATGGGTCATGGAATTTCAGGTGGAAAGGAACTGAGAGGAGATGTGAAGAGTCCCAATATACTCCTATCTTTGGCTCCTGTGTCTCTGTGTTGCTAAATGGCTCAGTGCATTCCTTTGGTTTGTGTTTTGCTTAAAAACCAATAGAATGGTAAAGACACTCACCAGACAATACTTCAAATTCTAACATCATTCCTATAATATTTTATTTAACACATTTTCCCTATGCTTCTGGCTTTCAGCATTTTTAAGTCTAAAATTAGCTACTTACTTTAAATAAATGTATTTCCTTCTGAAATTGAAAAGAACTTAAAAATCTTCCATGGTCTTGGATAGGCAGAATAAATATCATCATAATGGCCATCTTCCCAAAAGTGATCTACAGATTCAATCAAATACCCATGAAATTACCAAGGTCACTCCTCACAGACATAGAACAATCAGTCCTTAAATTCATTTGGAACAACAAAAAGCCCAGTATAGCCAAAGTAGATCTTAGCAACAAGAACCATGAAGCAGGTATCCCAATACCTGACTTCAAACTCCACTACAAAGCCACAGTAATAAAACAGCATGGTACTGGCACAAAACAGACACAGACCAATGGAGCAGAATAGAAGACTCAGAAACAGATCCATGTGCTTACAGTGTATATTTTTGGCTCCATTGGAATGATGGAAAGAAAAAAATAAAACAAAACAAAAGACTCATGGGCACAAAACAAGTCAACATTGCTATACTGATGTTGCTTTCTCTGGACTACTATAGGGTCCACTCTGCTAAATTGCACTGTGGGAAGTCTTTTGCATTTCTGCAGAGTCTTGGGCCCCTCTTCTCTAGCAAAAACCTTGTTAAAGGTGATCTAAGCTAGATGGATACCTTGCCACTGTTTCTTAATGTAGCAATCTGAGACTACAAATCTTCAGGTGCTAATCAGAGTAGCAAAGGGTTGCTGCAACTTTTCATCAGGAACCAAGGGCAGGTAGAGGAAACCACCACCAGCTGAAGCCCTTACGACTAATTAACCTCCTTTTCATTAATTACATGCAACATCCCATAGTCTGGGGAGCCATGTAGCTATTTCATTTTGTACTTGGACTTGCAGAGAGCATTTATTCTCCTTATCTTTTTCAATGTCATCCTAGTGTCATACAGAATACAAAAGAAAACCAAGTATGTCTTGAACTTGCTTGTTCATATTAAAATATGACTCTTTCAGAAATTATATTGAAGAGATAAATTCCCTGCTAAATTTTGGTAAAAGTGACTTTCAGGATGCATCTCTGGGGAATGCACAACATGTTTACCAAGTGATGAATATGAAAATCCAGGTTATAACCTTTCTGAATATAGACAGTTCATTAAGGACCCAGTGAATTCTCATTGCTCATGATCAAAATAGTCAGCAACAGTCTGACCAAGGGATAATCACCAACTAGAGCAAAAGCCCATGCAGTTTTTCTTAAGGTGTGATGAACGTACCTTTATTCAGAGCCAGAATGAGACTCCAAGATTGAATTAGTCAGCTTTTCATCACTGTGTCAAAAATTCCTGATATAAGCAAGTTAAAGAAGTTAAGATTTCTTTTGGTGCATAGCTTCTGAGGTTCTAGTCCGTGGTAAGCTGGCTCCATGGCTCTGGGTCTGAAATGAGGCAGGATATCATGGCAGAAGGACTTGGTAAACAAAAGCTGTTCAGTTCCTGACAGCTGGGAAACAGGGGCAAGGTATGAGGACAAGATATAGTCCTTAACCATACACCTCCTTCTACTAGATCATACCTCCTATGCTTTCCCATCTTCTTACAGTCCATTCAAGTTTTGAATCCCTGCATGCATTAATCCACCAATGAGATAACAGCTGTTGCTAGCCAGTCATCTCCCAAGGCCATGCCTCTTAGCATTGCTGCAATGGGGACCAAATCTTTAACATTTGAGCCTTGAGGTGACATTCCAGATCCAAAACCAAGAACATGCAATTCAAATGTCTGTTGTATAAAGGAGAGAAACTGTGACATTAAGTGCACATGGCTGATTTATAACAGAGCTGAGACAAAAAGTAAAAACAAAAAATTGACAAGCAAACACACTAGTTACACCTTCTCACACCAACTTTGAAATCTTGCTTTGTTAATTATCTACTACTGTTCTATAATTTTGAGACTGTCCCTCCAGGCCTGAGAGTTTTCAGCATTCTAATGTATTAAAAATATTTCTTAAAGGAAAATCAACTTTAGACATGTGTATACCTCCACTAGCGACATTCTTTCATTCCCTTTTTTTTTATTGGGTGTGGGGGGTGAATGTAATAGAGATTGAACCCAAGAGCACTCTACCTCTAAGCTATACCTCCAGCCCTTTTTATTTTTGTTTTTGAAACAGGCTCTAGCCAGGTTGCTGGGGTTGTCCTCAATCTTGTTATCCTCCTGTTTCAGTCTCCCAAGTACCAGACCTAAGGGAGTATTCACCATGCCAGGCTTCCACCGGCTATATTCTATCACTGTTTTGCTTTTCTTATTTCCAGCTACTCTTCTGTCACCTTCTCTTTCCACTCACCCAACACCATAATTCACTGGGTTCTGTCTTTTCTTGCATCCCTTCACTGTTATCCCAGATCATCAGTAATCTAACAGCAAAAGTCTAAGCACATCTTTACATGTTCTTGCTAGATCTTCAAATAGAATTAGGAATGCTAACTCAGTCATCCTATCACAGTCTCCTTTCTTAGTACTATTTGTGTATTCCCTAGAAAAAATATCTCAATTTTCCTCCATTGGCACTGCCAGCCAGCCTTCTTCTTCCTTATCTACTGGGGTTCCACATCCTGTTTTCAGCCTTTCTTCTAACCTGTTATACTCTTGTTGCATTCATTCATGCTGTCCCTGGCTTTAACAAACTCAGGCTCATTCCTGAAATCCAAAGGGCTCTAAGCAAAGGGCCCCAGGGTGAGGCAGAACATCAAAGGCAGAATGGGAAAATATATTTGGGGAAAATATAATCCCAGGAAATTTGTAAGCCTAAACTTAAATGTGGATATAGACACATAGTATGAGATTTGAGCTCACCTCTGCCATTCATAAATTGTTTAACATGGGTAGTTTATTGAACTCAGTAAACTTTGGTCTACTTTTCAATAAGATACAGGTGGAAATGATACCCTCACAGGATTGCTGAGTCTCATTCCAAAGATAGATGAAAAGTGCCTCTTAGAACTTGAAGTTCTGAACATGCAAATCCGAAACCCCTTTAAAACATAGCAATATACTTCTATAAAGGTGCATATTTATCAAATGAAGAAAGCAAGTTCTCATCATTCACTATGACCATCACTTTCAGGTATGAGAAATTAAAAACATCCCATCATCCTTAATGACATGTTGATTTTGAAATTTGGTCTCTATTATTACATTTCATTTTACATTTTTATTTAATGACTAACATTAATCTTGATGTTGATTTGACAGAAAACAAGGAGTTGGTCTCATCAACATAACCAATGATCCTTTAGTCTCCATTACATTTTTTAGGAAACCTAGAATTAATATCTCTTTTATCAGCACCATATTACCAGTGTCCATAGATGAGATGTGATCACATAATCACAAAACAGTAAAATGTTAATAGATATGAAAATATCTATCACAGCAACCTATGAACTACAAAGGTCCAACCAGGGAAAGCCTGGAATGTTGCTTCATCAATTAATGTATAAGAATTTAAATTTAGCATATGTGAAGAAGGTGAAGACAGATGTAAGGAAGTTAAATACCCTAATATCCAAATCTATTTTTTTTGCTAGAAAATTATGTAGGTCCTTCACCTCTACAAAAATAATACTTATTTAACAAAAACACCTGTGATAAAGGGCTCCATGTTCACCACTAAATGGTGCTGCTTATAGATGAAATGAATAAAAGACTGCTACAGAAGAAACAGCATTTTCCCTTTTCCTTGTATTTTGAGCTGTATATGTTGTTCCAGTGTGACTCTGAGAATATTTACCACCATTGATGCAGTTATTTGTCACATCACTTTTAAAATAGTCACTTTGAGCCTCAAAACTGGGCTTTTTCATTCTGAGTCTCTTTGAAGCATTTTCCAGTATGGAGGGTTTGACTCCCAGTAGTTGATAGTTATCTACTCTTTTAAATGAATGAGAAAATAGATCATAAACATGGACTGTGATGGGTGGAGTCTTTATTTTGAGTAAAAATCCACTTAAAGGCACCCTCAACAATAAGCTAGAGAGCCTATGATTTTCAAAAGGTTAATTGTCAAAACAAACATTTTCCCCCTTGGGTCAAGTCGTAACATAAGTCTTTTCTTGTCTCAGCTTACACATTTAAAGTTATCCTTCTTTTGCAACCCGTTTGTCATTTATTCCTTCAAAGGGTCACAAATGCACTCATTCTTTTATCACTATACAAGCTCCTTGATTCAGATCTGCATACCTGTTGCCTGGATGGTGGTGAGGGCTGCTCTGAGCTTCCCTTCTTGCCTGTATTTTCCTTCTGGAACACTTACCCATTCCCAGATGTTTATTTAATCTTCTTTAAGTGACTCTTTTCTTATTACTTATGGACAAACATGACTTTAGCTTATAACTTTGGATCTAATTTCCTGCAGATTTGTAATTTTGTTGGTGTTTATCAGTTACAGAAGAGTATGAAGAGCTAGTTTCAATCCCCCATACTCCCAGGATATCCTGCTCAAGAAAGCCAGCCCTCCCAGTGGTTTTCCATTTCCTGAGGTCATTGGGAGATCTTTGTTGCCCTCTATGCCAGAGGACTCTATGCCTCTGCTGAATCCTGCTTCCCAGGCCAACATTGGTGAGAAGCCACAGTCTTACTGAACTAAACTGTTTTCATATATCTTATAACTTTCTTCTTTGTGCTCCTTTCTCATTATTCTTATTTTTAGCCTAGGTGATTTATCCTTTTATCCACTTTATGCTCTATTGAGTGAATTAACTCTTACTAATGATAAAGTTCCAGCACTGCACTCATCATTCCTGTGTTAGGAAATGATGGAAATGTTTCTCCTGAGTACTCTCATCATTGTTTTAAGGTAAAACATTTCATGATACTTATTCTTACTCATTGTCTTCCCATTTCTTAGGAACTATGTTGAAGATAGCAATAGAAATGCCCAGATCTTGCTTCTTATTTCACCTCATGTTTTGTCATGGAAAGAAACCAATGATCCTTAAGAATAAATGCTATATTTATCTTTCTTACTACTGGATCCCCAGCAACTTCTATAGTTTTGAGTTCATAAAAGGCACTATGGGAAAGAGGACAGAGTAGTGTGGGACCCAGGGGGAAGTTCACCAAGTGCTGTGTGCATGTGTGTTCCTATGCATGTGTGTTGGGTGCATATGGTGGAGGGAAGACTTGATGAAAAAAAACACTTCAAATAATGCTATGTAGATATATGAAATCACCAATGCCAATCTCAACATGAGGTACTAGGGCAAGAGGAAAGAGTAGGGTGGGATCCAGGGGAATTTAACAAGTGCTGTGTGTATGTGTGTTTCTATCATTCTGAACCTCATTATGATATATAATTACAATACACCAATAAAAGTATATTTTAAAAAGTTCTTGGAAGTGCCGGGCGTGGTGGCGCACGCTTGTAATCCCAGCATTCGGGAGGCTGAGACCGGAGGATCCAGGTTCGCGGCCAGCCTCAGCTACCTAGTGAGGCACTCCGCAACTTAGTGAGACTCGGTTTCAAAATAAAGAATAAAAAATAGGACTGGGGGGATAGCTCGGAGGTAAAATGCCCCTGAGTTCAATCCCTGGTACCGC
>PVLC010008414.1:40614-58647 GCA_004027655.1 Graphiurus murinus | reverse complement strand
GAGAGAAACAGATGTGTGAAGACCACAGAGTCCAGGCAGCTGTTGAGGGGTGGGGGGAAAGGGGCTGGGGCAGAGGGAGAGAGGAGAGGGGCTGAGAGGCATCTGGGCAGGCGGGCTGGGGCCCAGCTCCCAGATCCCCCACTTCCCCAGGAGGACGCTCTCCCTTGCTGGCTGTGCCGCGGGCTGTTCGAGACATCTGGTCAGGGGTTCCAGCGAGTTCCTGGCCGCAGCCTCCTGGAGGGCATGGAATGGCCCCAGGGAGGGGGGCAGAGTTACATGGAACTTTCATGGTGTCTCTGGCCCAGGCTGCACCCGAGTCAAGGGGTTGGGGGCGGGGGAGTCGGCTGCGTGGCTGCACACCTGCTCCTGTCTCACACGAGTTCCTCCTGCGAGGCTGTAGACCCTAGAGAAGGGGGCAGGCAGGGCCCCTGGCAGGCGGGGTGGGTCCTAGCTCTGGCTCCTTGCCCCTCCCAGCTTCTCCGTCCTGGGTCCCAGGTCTAGCCCCTTTCAGACTCCGGACCCAAGCGGCGGCCTCCGTGTCCAGGGATGGCCCTGGCTCCGCTGAGGGTGGGAGCGTGTGGCAAGGGCAGCGCCCTCCCTTCTCCGGGGTGCTGCCAGCAGCGCCCAGGATTATACGCGCCCTCGCTCCATGTGCTTCAGAGAAGCCGGGAGGGCTTCCAAATCAGGATTTATGAGATTAATGGCTTTTTTCTGGGCTCCTAGCATGTCTCCCCCATCAGAGCCTCGTACCTTCCTCCTGGCCTCCCTCCTGTAGTCAGGCCTCTCCCTGCCAGACCTCACAAGAAGCTGCAAAAAGCCCGGATTTGGGGGCAGGGGGCAAAAACACCATGTGGAGGGGCCCCAACATCAGCAGGGGCCAGGCACAGATGAGCCAGGGACATCCCAGGCTGGCACCAGCTCTCCAGGGATGGCTGTGGGGACACCCAGCAGGGGTGGGTGCTTCACACCTCTGCACCTGTGGAGGTGGCCAGGTGACTGCTGTGGCCCGTGGTGGGGGTCTCAGAACCCAGCTGGCTCCTGGGAGGGGAGACATTCTGCAGGGGCAGCAGGGAAACCTTTCTGGGGGATGCCACCCCCCACCGCCCTCCCAGGCCCGGGGGCCCTCTCTGTGCCCCTCTTCTGTGCCTTTCCGCTGCCCCTCCCACCCTGCCCTTTCTCAGCCAGCTCACACACAGGGGTTTCTTCATTTGCAGCAGAGGGCAGGCTGATCTGTTGCTTGCTCGGAGGGGACCCCTTAGGGAGGGCACGTGTCTTTAAAACTCCTCTGACCATCTTGGGCCTCTGCTCTTGGCCTGCACGTGGCTCTCAGGACTTTCCAGGGCCCAGTGTGGAGAGGATCCAGCCCACCCCACCCCCGCAGAGCCATCAGCCCCCCTCAGCCAGGCAGGCCTTAGGGTCCTGAGCTGCCCACGTGACAGTGAAACTCCTGAGGCCGGGGACTTCCCTGGACCCCGAGTCCTCAGCCTGATGCCTGGTATGAGCAGAAACTCAGTAAAGTTTGGTTGACTTAACTGTCGTGCCAGGCTGAGGAGATTAAGGGGAAATGGGAGTCACAGCCTCATCCGCCCCTCCGGCCTTCCCATGGCAGGCTCCGGCTCCATGTCCCCTGGCAGTGACCTACCGAATGAAGGGCGAGGAGGGCTGGCAGGGCAGGCAGTGGCGGGCAGGGTGCGCCTGGATCCCAGCAGCAGGTGGGCAGCTAAGGGCATGCGGGAGGCTGGGCTCAGGTGGATGGCAGCATACTTCGTGACCTCTCCAGGACCCTGCGCGGTCCATGGCCCCGGCACAAGCTCCAGGGCGGAGGTGTCCAGATCTGCACATCGGACCTCAGTGCTTTTTAGGCCAGAATCCTAGGAATGAGGAAGAGGGAGAGATGGCGGAAGGGCAAGGGGTGTCGGCCCGATGAGGTTGGGTGTGCATGGGTGCGTGACGAAGGACAGAAGAGGATGGGGAAGGGGTGAGGAGAGAATCAGAAACCAGTTAACTTGTGGTGCCCACCTGTGATCCCAGGATCCCAGCGACTCAGCAGGTGAGGCAGGAGGGTCTCAGGTTGGGGGCTAGCCTATGCCACTTAGTGAGACCCTGTCTCAATAAAATAAAATTTAAACGGGCTGACAGGGTGTGTGTGTGTGTGTGTGTGTGTGTGTGTGTGTGTGTGTGTGTGTGTGTGTGTATGTGTGTGTGTGTGTGTACATTTCAGTGGTAGAGCGCTTGCCTAGCATGTGCAAGGCCCTGGGTTCAATTCCTCGTGCTGGTGTGGAGGCTGGGGGTGGGGTTGGGCCATGACAATCAGTGATAACAGAGGAAACGAAGGGTTTCAGCCCCAGGCGTTTGTGTGCTCTGATGATTCAGGCCCACATGCTTATTTCATGGAGGGAAGAGACTGTCCCGGAGAGGGCGTGCCGTGCCTGGGGTCTTGGCAGCCTCCAGCAGAGCCAGGGAAGCACTGACTGGGATGCGGAGACAGCGCCTGGCTTTGGATTCCGGCAACCCAAGCCTAACTTGTCGTTTGAAACATAGAGAAATAACATCTATGAGCATCTCACTGGCCTGGCTCCCAGTGGTGCCGCATTACCTGGGCTCTGAGTTCATTTGGGAATTATTAGGATGAGCTGAAAGGCAGAGGCCTCCCTGGCACGACTGGGGGTTAGTGCCACTGACAGCTTGAGCTGGGGCCATACCAAGCCTTCCCAGGGCCTCAGTTTCCCCTTTGGTGAAATGTAGTGTGGCTGGTGGCCAGAGGCCCGCCAAGCTCTTGTCTCTGGCTTTTTCCTCCTCAGCTTAGAGCTCAATGCTGGTGCTCAGGTGGAGAGACAGAGCACCCTACCCACAGAGTGGGCTGAGATGGAGCTGGGGCCTCCATTCAGGAGGGCAGGACCAGGGCTCCGCGTTGCTGGAGGGAACCCCTGGGCCGGCCCAGGCCGTCGCCTGCTCTCTGCCCCTTGGCTGGGTTGCCTGGGCAGCCCGCAAGGCTCGGTGCCCTGATTTGGGTTGCTCAATGCAACGCCCATCTGTACCCATCCATGACTGGGCCGTGTAGGACAGGGCTAAGGTCAGCACAGTTAGCTCCTGATTTCTTACAAGTGGAAGTCCCGCCCTGACACCTTCTCCTTGTGCACCTCCAGAGCCTGCCTGGAGTGGGGGTGAGAGGATGCCTCTTTTCCAGAAGGAAGGAGGCCCTGGCAGAGGCTGGGGGTACGGGGGTCAGAGACCGAAGGGCAGGGGCAGGGCCGGATAGGGGTCTGGGGCCCAACCCATACGTCAGAGGCCTGTAGATGGCTGTGGGTGGGAGAGGGGTCAGGTGAGCTGGGCAGTGTGCAGTGGAGCTGATGAAGGCCAAAGGACACCAGGCGGCAGCCCAGACTTCCTTGGTCCCCACACTGAAGTGTAAAGGAAGCCTTGGACTTCACTGCGGGGTCCATGGGTAGGAAGATGGCCACCTTCTGGGAGAGTGTGGGACCATTCTGTGGGCACAGGCTTGGACACAGGGGCTGTGTTCTCGTGACAAACGCCAGTGGTGAGGCAGGACTGACCAGGGCCCTCCCACCTGCCTGTCATCATGGGGATGCCTGGGAGGGGTGTTCAGGCAGGTGGGAGGCTGGGGGATTCCACCCAGGTGGTATCCCTAGGGACCATAAGCGTCCAGGAAACTTTTCTCACTAGGTCCTTCCTAACTGGGTGCCATCCGTGTGGGGCAACTGTGCCTCTGACGCCCAGCATGGGCTAAGGGATGACAGCCAAAGGCGTCTGCGACCACCCTACCAAGTGGACGGAGGGCTTTCCAGTTGGTCCTATGGTTTCTAAGCACGTGAGATGCGCGGTGAGCCCTGAGCACGGTGCCTTTCATCTTCATGAAATCTGTCTCAGAGATCGACATACAGCAGTGACCTATGACTCCTGTCGCACGGCGTCAGGTGGGGCCAGAGAAGACACAAAGGGCAAAGGGTCAAATGGAGATTGGGGCCTGGCCTGCTCGCTGCCTCCCGGCAAGAATATCCCCATCATCACCACCATCACCGCCACCACCACCACTACCACCATCATCACCACCAAACCATCAACATCACCATCATCATCACCAGTCCTGCTCCTGGTGGAAAGCAGGGCAGAGAGTCCTGCTGCCACAGATGTCACCAGCAGTGACCTGGGAGAGGGCGTTGGTGGAAGTCACTCTCAGGCACAAGGTTGCAAACAGAGCCTGCAAGGGCAGCCTAGCTGGCCGGTTCCTGCCACATCTTGTGGGCACCAAGAGTGAAAGCCCAGCATGAGAGCCAGAGACCTTCTGGAGGCTTCCAAAGAGGCCCGTCTCCTGCGGTGGAGAGGACGCAGCTAGCAGCAGACTGCGTCTGAGAGCAGAAACTCCAGAGCTCAGGGCGCTCAGCCAGGCACCTGCTCAGGAAACCTGGATCTCAAGTGAGGGAGGATAGTAGAGGTCCCTGCCTGTGTCCCTCAGCAAGCAGGGGGCTGTCTTCCCTGGTAAGGGCCATCGCCACCCATGTTGGAGGGCACCGCAGAGGCCTCTTTCCTGCAAGGCACAGGAGCCATTCTTGCCTCTGTGCCTGGCTGCAGCCTGATGGTGAGGGTTAAGCTCCTGCGTCACCTTGGCTGCACACTCCTGCATGCCCAGGAGTGAGGACTGGCAGGGACTGGTCAGCTTGAACCAACAGAAGCCAGATGAGCACTTCTAGGTGGTGTGTGTGTGTGTGTGTGTGTGTGTGTGTGTGTGTGTGTGTGTGGTACTGGGAGTGGAACCCAGGGTCTTCTACCTCCTGGCTATACCTTCAGCCCTATTTTATTTTTTATTTGGAAACAGGGTCTCACTAAAGCTGAAAGCAACTTAAGAGCTTCCCCCACCAGCCAAGAGAATAAGTCAAAAGTGATGTTATAGAGATTCCTATCATGCTTAATGACTTAAAAGATGCAGGAGTGATAGTCCTTATGCTATCTCCATTTAATTAATCAGTCTGGCCCTACAGAACAGATGGATCCTACAGAATGATGGGCAATGCTATGATCTGAATGCTGGTGTCTCCCCAAATTTCTAACCCCAAGGTGATGGTATCAGGAACTGGGGTTCCTAGGAGGGTTGAAACCAGGGGCATTCTAACTTCGAGCTACACCTCCAGCCCCCCCCCCCCTTTAAAATTTTGAAATAGGGTCTAAGTTGCTGAGGATCTTGATAAGTTGTTGCAGCTGGCCTTGAACCTGCAATTCTCCTGTCTCAGCCTCCCAAATACTGGGGATTAGTGCTTTTATAAAAGAGCCCCAGAAGCTCGTTTGTCTTTCCACCATTTGAAGACACAGATTTGAAACATGCCCACCATTTGAAATGTACCATCTATGAACCAGAAAGGGATCCCCTTGCCAGATACCAAATTGCCAGCCTTGATCCTGGACCACCCAGCTTCTTCAGAACCCTGAGAAAGGCACCCCTCTTCCTTATGAGTTCCCAGTTTGTGATATTTTGTAACAGCAGCCAGGACAGACTGAGATGGTCAGCTACTACAGGCTCAATCAAGTGGTTGTGCTGGTGCAGCTGCTGGAACCGTCTTCTACAGGCCAGCTGAAGACCAGCTCAGTGGCAATACTTTGAAACGCCTCTAAATGGTGCTGTGTCCCCAAGAGGAGGAATACATGGGCCTGGGAACGAAGGATGGAAGCCAGCAGGGGTCACTTTCCATCACTCACGACAACCCAGTGGAGGAGTTTGTGCTTCTGTCTCTGCAAATCTAGGCTCCGTGCGGCAGGGGTCCATTGGGCCAGGAGGCAGGGCTGTTCCAAGATCAGAGCCAGCAGGCAAGAAGAGGAGTCCTGCGTTGGTAGGGGTGACTGACTCCCATCAGCAGGGGGAGGTCGGACACTGCTGTACAGCGCATGCGCGTAGGGAGGGGGTGTGTAGAAGCTGCACGTGGTCCACGGGGGCGCATCTTCTGGTTTGACTGTGAACAGACACATGCGCCAAGCCTGTATGAGAAGGGTGCGCTTGTTAGGGCCTCAGGGCCTTCAGGAATAGGGGTCCTGGTCACACTGCCAGCGTAGCCACCAAGACCTGTCACGGATGCCGCTGAGGAAGGGGACCGGCAACGGGCTTGGAAAGGAGAGTGTGGGTGGTGACCCTGGAGTTACCATGGCACCCAGGGCTCCATCTTCAGGAAGAGCCTCACGGAGTCACAGGAAAGCCGCTCCCTGAAGCTGGGTGGAGGAGATCTATGTGGCATAGGGTGCTTGCACAGCTCAGATCCCGCCGGAGGGAGCTTGGTAGGCTGCAGCCCCATCTGCGGCTTCTATCTGCTGGATCCACCACAGCATTTGTGCTGAGACAGTGCGTGGCCCAGGTTGCTCCTAGCAACTGACTGACCATGATGGGTCTCCTGTAGAAGTCCACTAACGAATGACCATGAGGGCCTGGGGACTCCCGTCTTTCTACCCAGACTGCACTGCCATCCTGACTCTTCCTACCCAGCTCCCTCACCCCGTCCTTTCCCGGGTGGCAGAGCAGTGTCATGGCCTAAGGGCTGCCCCTTCCCGTCTTGTTTCCCTTACAGGTGTCTTCCAATGGCGCATCTAATCTCACTATTTTCTACTTCTGGGGAACCTGGGCTGTCATAATGGCTCCAGAACCCCACCCTCCGAACGCCAATGTGTCGACTCTTCCACATCTAGCCTGGGCTGTTTGTGTCCACAGGGCAGAAGGGATGGTAGCCCCTCCCCTTAAAGGTAAGCCCATGTCTCCCCCTTCCCCTTCTAGCCATGAGCTCTGGATTCTCAGAAGTACCTCCAAAGATCTAGCCTAGATCTACCCAGCTCTCCAAATCGTACCTGCCACCTGAGTGGACTCCCAGCCCAGAGACCTCGGCAGGCACAGAGGGAAGTGTCAGGGCCTTGGCACTCTGTGTGTGTGTGTGTGTGTGTGTGTGTGTGTGTGTGTGTGTGTGTGTGTGTTCCTGGGCCTGGGCCTGCCCAGCCTGGGACCACTGGGCTCCGACGGGTCTCAAGTTGCCGCCCCAGAGCCTTGCCTCGGCGGATGGTGCATGCTCTGTCTCGCTGGCCTTTAGGAATGACTTTCCAAATCACTACTTGTTGAGAAGGAGAATTGATGACAACATCAATAATGTGACTTGTATACAAGCTGCACTGACAATAAACCAGAGTTGGGGGAATAAATCCTTTCCTGGCCCAGCAGTTGCTCTGGAGGCCAAAAGGAATTACACAGAGGGACTCCCCAGGATGCCAGGACTCCCTTCCCCTGGGGACTTCTGCCCACCATCCCGTTCTTACAAGCGTCTGTCCCTCAGATGCCCTCATCACATGGCCCTGGGCTCAGGTAGGACACGGGGTGGAGGTGCTCTCCTGGCTGCTCCCCCCCTGGGCTGCTGGGTAGGAGTGGCTCCCTCTGCTTTGTCTCAAGAGGCTGTTGAGTGGATGAACTCACCCAGGACTGCCTGTATCCACTCCAGCCGGGAGAGGAGACTGGGAGGAAGAGGGCCAGAGCATGAGCTGGGGCTGGTGCTCCTATGACGGAGGAGGTGCATGCGGAGCCCCCGCCCCCCGCATGGGCGTGATCCTCGGGCTGGAGCCTGGCTTGGCTCCCCTGTGTCCCTAGGGAGGGCTGTGCATGCCAGGCTGAGAGGGCAGCAGTCGGAGGGCGAGATGGGGAAGTTATTCATGGAGATTAGGGCCAGCTGCAGCTGTCCTGTTCCATCAGGGCGATTTTCACGCCAAGCCTGGGCCCACTCTGCAGGGGATCCCATTGGAGTCTTCTGTGACTTTCCAAATTGCTAACTTCCATTATCTTCTCCCCCGAGCTCCGGCCCTGGCCTTTCCCCACAGCTCTGACGAGTGATGAACTCTGATCGACCGGAGGCTGCGGAGAGCCCGGCAGATCCGCATGGGGCACAGCTTTCTCTTTACTGGGCATGGCGGTCTCCCCACGCCCTCCTGCCTCCCACTTCCTGAGCTCCCTTGCCCACTCTGTGGGCTCCTCGAGCAGCAGGATCGATGGGTGGAGAAAGCATAGTTCACTCCCCAGGTCCTCGAGCTCCCAAGTGCAGCCCCCATGATGACTAGATGAGGGGGAAGTGAGCTGGGCTCGGGGAGTCGCAGGCGGGCAGCTTGGCAGACGCAGAGCCTTCTGCCTCAGTGTCTTCACCTGCCCAGGGGGGCAACAAACGGACTTATCGTGTGACATTGAACAGCTCCTGGAGACATGGAACAGGCTTGTGTTTGATGGAGACTACGTGGTGCTCTGCACTGCCTCTGGGGTCTCTTCTGCCGGAGCTGGCATAGACAGGCCCGCAGCATGCACCCTCAGACGGGGAGGCTGGTCAAGGGTTTCTGATGACTGGCCTTTGTGCCCGCCATGAGTTCCAGCCCAGTTTCAAGTCTGACCAGCTGGTGGTCTTTTGCCCCTGCATGGTCTCAGAAGGTGGAGGCTGGGCAGGTCTTCTGGGCTAGTGCCCTAGAGGGGGATTTCTACCTGGGGGTGCAGGATTTGGCACCTATGTTGGGCCTGCCTTGGCACTTCCAGCCAAGAGGGAGGGTGGTTGTACTGTGGAGACAAAGGCCCGGTTTGCCTGCTGTTGCCAGGAGAGAGGGTGTTATCTGTGGGCCCAGGTGCTCTGGCCTGGGTCTCTGGGCTGGCACCATGTGGGTACCACCCCCAGCCCCCAAGTCTGCCGGAAAGAGGATGGGCATAGGTAGCAGTCATTCAGTGGTCGCTGGCCCTCTGAGCAGCTGGGAGTGGGGCCAGGAGGAGGGGCTGTGGCTGGCTTTCTGGTGGTCTTTGGAATGTTGGGGACTGGAGTGAGGGGTATGGAGTGGGGCTGGGGCAATTTGGGGGGAGGAAGAGCTGAACATGAGGCTTATTGAAGCCCCTCCTCCACCGGCCTGCACAGCGAGCAGCACCCCTTTGCCCCAGGGTACCTGAGTGTCGAAGCCCTGAGGGAGGAGGCTCCCCTGTTACTGCCCTGTCCTGGCCTCTGCAGCCTCCTTAATCCTCTTTCCTTGGAAGGCAGGGTGGAGCTGGGCCAGGGGACTGTCCTCATTGCTGGGTTCCCCGCAGGTCCTCAGACCCTCAGGTCGTAGTAGGAGGGCTACACCCCCAGACCTTTGTCTATTTTTTTTTATACTGAACTCAGAGGCATTCTATCTCTGAGTTAAACTCCCAGCCCTTTTCACTTTTTATTTTGAAACAGGGTATTGCTATATTGCTGAGGATGTCCTTGATATTTTTTTTATTTTGAAGCAGTGTTTCACTAAATTGCTGAGGGTCTCACTAAGTTGCTGAGGCTGGCCTCGAACCTGTGGTCCTCTTGTCTCAGCCTCCTAAGTACTGGGATTACAGGCATGTGCCCACCACACCAGTTAGTGCAGTATTTTGAAATGCAAATCAATGCAAACATCCATGGTGAATAAAATAGCAACATTTTAAGTAAAGACAGGATCAGTAATAGTGGTGTGCCAAGCCATATTGGAGCAGTATTAGAAAGGAAAAAATCAGTAATTCTAATTCTGTCTTTATTGAAAATGTTAATATGCTGGTCATGGTGGCACACATTTATAATCCCAGTACTTGGGAGACCGAGACAGAAGGATTGCATATTCGAGGCCAGCCACAGCAACTTGGGGAGGCCCTCTGTGACTTAGTGAAACCCAGTTTCAAAATAAAAAATAAAATAGGACTGGCAGTGTAGCTCAGAGGTAGAATGCCTCTGGGTCCAATCCTCAGTGCTACAGAAAAAAAAAGTTGATATTTTGTTTATCATGAATTTCTTGCAATCATTTTGATTTTTAAAAAACATTGCATTAAAAGCTGGGTGTGGTGGTGCATACCTGTAATTCCAGCTACTCAGGAGGCTGTTGCAGGAGGATTGCAAGTTTGAGGTCAGCCTCAGCAACTTAGTGAGGACCCCAGTAATTTAGTGAGAACCTGTTTTAAAATAAAATAGGGCTGGGGGGTATAGCTTGGAGGTAGAATGCCCCTGGGTTCAATCCCTAGTGCCATAAGAGAGAGAGAGAGAGAGAGAGAGAGAGAGAGAGAGAGAGAGAGAGAGAGAGAAGAAGAGGAGAGGAGAGGAGAGGAGAGGAGAGAAGAGAAGAGAAGAAGAGAAGGAAGGAAGGAAGGAAGGAAGGGAGGGAGGAACGAAGGAAGGAAGGAAGGGAGGGAGGGAAAAAAGAAGGTAGAAAGGGCTAGGATGTAGTTTGGTGTAAGAGTGCCCTGAGTTTAATCCCCAGTCTTGAGGGTGGGGGGAAGAAAATAAAAAGATTGCATTGAAGCTGAGTGTGTGGTGCACGCCTGTAGCTCCAGCTACTCAGGAGGCTGAGGCAGGAAGATCTTCCTAACCCAGGGGTTCAAGACCAGCCTGGGCAACAGAGAGAGAGAGAGAGAGAGAGAGAGAGAGAGAGAGAGAGAGAGAGAGAGCGCTCCCCATCTCAAAAAGAAAAATGGCATTAAAATATTCCTCACTGTGGTCAGTAAGGGTTTTGGCTCCCCATAAACTTGATGCGTCTCTGACCCTGAGTCGGCTATCCTACCTTGCCAGTGGCTGAAAGGAGCTAAGATTGTACGAATTATTTAATGTATTTGTGCCTCGGTTTCCTCCCTGTGGATTATAATTGTGCCCTTATTTCTTGGAGTTGTTGTGAGGATGAACTGTGTCTTTACGATGTAGACCCTTGGGGTGGCCCCGTGGGGCACAGCAATGCTCCTGAGGGTCAGTTCTTCCTGCGAAAGGGCGAATGCCCGTCTCCTCACAGGAGAGGCGGGTGCACGGGGGCCACAGCTCAGGCGTTCAGTGTGTCTGGGAGCCATGGGCAAGAGAGAAAGGCCGGTGGACACTCAGCCGTCACTGTCCACTGCCGGCAGCACAGAAAGAAGACAGCGAGAGCCACCCAAAGATGAGGACCAGGCCCACCATGCCCCAGGAGCCTGGCCGCACTTCCCAGGCCCCCCTGGGGGCGGGGCTTTTCTGGAACCAAGAGACCAAGGAAGAGAGAGAGAGAGAGAGAGAGAGAGAGAGAGAGAGAGAGAGAGAGACAGAGAGAGAGAGAGAGACAGAGAGAGAGAGAGAGAGAGAGAGAGAGAGAGAGAGAGAGAGGTTGATTCTCAAGTGAACCACACAGAGTCAGTGAGCAAAAACAGAAGAGTAAGAGAAGCAACTCTGATGCTGGGCTCTGCCCTTCCTCTTCGCTCCAGTCCCAGTGGACAGCCTCTGCCTCCCAGGGCTGTAACCGCAGCCCTTGCTCTGATCCCAGATCTGAGGCATGGAGGTGGGACCCAGGGTGGGCAGAGGGTGCTCAGAGATGGGGTCCCCACCCCCTCATTCCATTTCCAGCCCAACAGGGTAGATTTCTATTGAGGAGTTTAATTTTCTTCCCCTCCCCACCCAATTAAATAAGCAAACGAGCTCCCTGGAGCTGTGCCCTCCTGAATCTCTGGAGAGGGCAAGGACCACGGGGGGAGATGAGAGTCGTGAGCTTGGGTGGGGAGGGGCTGCCTGGGGGCTCCCAGAGAAAACGAGGTCTCCAGTCAGGAGTGAATGGAACCCCAGAAGACTACAGCTAAGAGGAGGTGAGTGAGCCCCTCTAGACCCACTGGGCCATGGAGCCCTAGCCCCATGGGAGGGAAGCAGGGCCAGGGTGCTAGGAGACCTCTCTCAACGTGCTCCACAATGGCGCTAGTCACTCAACCGTGCCAGACCTCGGAAAAGAGAGGCCTGCAAGGCTTTGCCGAGCTACCTCGTGGTCTGAGCTGCAGCCTCCAGCCTGCGCAGTGACCAGGGCATGCTCCATTTCCCGGCTTCTCCAGGCAGGGTGCTCGAAGCCAAAGGAGGTGTCAGGACCCTGCCTCCCCCCCTCTGCTGGGCCCTGCTTCTCACCTCTGACCTTCTCATGGAGGAAGAGACTGAGGAGAATATCACACAGACTTCTTTCCCTGCTTCGCTCCCACCCTGTATTATATATAATTAAACACGAAGAGGATCTGAATAGACGCTAAACTGCAGTTTGCAACAAACTCCGTGGAGCCAATTTTCCTAAAGTGGGATTGACAAGCACCTGCCTCTGTCTCCCCACCCACCCAGCGCCTTGAAGGAGGGGTGTCTGACAGAGACCTCGCACAGCCTGGCTCCCAGGGAGTCTGCAGTCCCCTCTGGCCCTATCCCTGGTAACCAGAGGGTGGCCCTCGGCGAAGACGCTGTCTCCAGCATTCCTCCCTTCATCCCGGCTGCTGAGCTCTGACCCCATTGTCAGAGCCAGGTCCCTGGAGCAAGGCCTTGCATGAGAGTCTTGGGCTCCAGGAGCTGTGTGTGTGTCTGTCAAAGGGCCTCAAACCCTCAGCCTCCTTCTCAGCCCCCCTGCCCTAGCAACCTCCCCCTCCGTCACAGACCTCTGGTGCCGGGCTACCTCAAGCGCGTAAGCAAGCCTGCTGGCCTTTGCTCGAAAGCCTGGCATCCTGCCTGCGGCCCTCTCTTCTGCGCACTCCACCTTCCCGCTCGGCTCCCCTGCGCTTAGCAGACAGCGTGCTCGCGGCGTGCGGCGTGCGGCCCCGGCTCCGGCTCCGGCGCAGCGCAGGGACGTGGGGTGCTTGGGTCCTCCCTCTGAATCCCATGACTCTCCTTGGGCGACTCCTACCTCCTGGACCGCTCCTGGGCGTGGAGCGCCTTCTTTCTCCAGATCGCCCTAAGTCACCTGAGCTGCTGCCCCAGCCTAACCAACCTCCTTACCTCCTGCCTCCTGCCTTGTCTTATCTAAGCCCAGTTGAGGTTGGAGGGGGGGAAAAAGCTTTTTTTTTTTTTTTTTTGATACTGGAGGTTGAGCTTAGGGACATTCTGCCTCTGTGCTACACTCCCCGTCTCAGCCTTCTCAGTGCTGGGATTACAGATGTGCACCACTGAACCTGGTCCTAAGTGGTCTTTCTCAATTACAAGTCCGCTCTAGCTACTTCCTAGCTTACAGTGCTCTAAGCTCATGGTACTCAGCATGGAGTCCTGGGCGAACCTTTTGAGTTCCCTAGAGAATGAGGCCCTGCTAGTGCTGGAAGACCTGATGCTATCCTGTCTGCCCTGCCACAGCCAGCCTGGGCCGCTGTGGATACCAGAGGACCAGTCCCTGCTTCCTTTCCTGCTCAGGGGTTGGCAGGAGCCTCTCTCTCTGCCAGGCCAACTTGACATCCAGGTTTAAGCTGGATGGCTTCCCCTCCTCCCCTCCCCCACTGCATTGGGGATCCCTCTATTAGCACCCTCTCCCAGTGTGTTTTCTACAGACTGAGTATCCACTGAGTGGTCTAGCACAGTCCTGCATACAGGAAGGGCTGGCTTAATGAATGGTTCCTGAATTGCCAAGAGAGGCCTCTGGAACCTCACCTTCCACCAGGGGGCGCTCTTGCTCTGAGGCCTCAGCCTCCTCCTCCTTTTCCCCTGGACACCACACAGTCCCCCTGGTCCCTGTGGGAGCAGCTGAGGCTGCCTGGCTTTACAAAGGGCTGGGTGGGCAGAGTAGGGGGGAAATTGACACCTTGCCTGTCTGGCTCCCAGAGCTCAGGTTCTTCCCCCCACCATGGCCAGGCAGGACTGAGTTAGGATCTAGGGCTGCAATGCCAGTCCTGCCTCCATCTTGCTCCCAGGGACCTCTCTCCTGGCTCTCAACCATCACCCACCCAGGGACTCTGGGGCCACTTTAGCAGGAGACTGAGGGCGCTATTCTTTTTTTTTTTTTGGTACTGGGGATTGAACTCAGGGGCATTCTACCTCCGAGCTACACCCCCAGCCCTATTTTTTATTCTTTATTTTGAAACAGGGTCTCACTAAGTTGCGGAGTGCCTCACTAGGTAGCTGAGGCTGGCCGTGAACCCAGATCCTCCGGTCTCAGCCTCCCAAATGCTGGAATTACAAGCGTGTGCCACCACGCCCGGCTGAGGGCGCTGTTCTAATAATGGGCCTTACATCATCTTTGCAGTGAAAACTAAAATACATGACAGGAGAGTCTGTAATTGCTCTGATGTGGGAAATAGGAAAGCCAAGGACACTAGGGGGTTGGGCACTTTGGGCAGACTCTGGGTGCACCAGGGCAGAATGGGGACTCTGAAGATTTTTTTTTGGCGGTACTAGGGATGGAACCCAGGGGTATTCTACCACTGAGCTACACCCCAGCCCTATTTTTAATTCTTTATTTGGAAACAGGGTCTCACTAGTTTGCAGAAGGCCTCACTAAGTAGCTGAGGCTGGCTGCGAACCTGCAATCCTCCTGTCTCAGCCTCCCAAGTACTGGGATTACAAGCGTGCACCACCACACCTGGCTCCTCTGAGGATTTTTTTTTTTTTTTTTTTTTTTTTTGCTACCTTGGGGGTTGAACCCAGGGCTTCATGCATGATAGCCAGGTTCTATTGAGCTGCATCTCCAGCCCTCCCCACTCCATTTTTTACATTTTTATTTTATTTTGAGACAGGGTCTTGCTGTTACCCAGGCTGACCTGAGGTTGCATCCTGCTGCCTCAGCCTCCTGAGGTGCTGGGATTAGGAACTCTGATTTTGTTCCTCCAAATTTCCACTCCCTGTGACCCACCCTCTCAAACTCTACAACTTCCTTGGAGCTACCAGGCCCTGCCCGATCCACCTGGAGAATACCACCTGGGGGAGGGAATATAATAACAAGAAAAGGAGACACGGGACAGGAGAGGGGAAGGCAAGGAGGGAAACTGGCCTTAAGTCTGTGCCACTCGATCCTCATATCAAGACTGCAAAATTAGGCAGTGCTCTCCCGACGAGCAAAGTCAGGTTCACAGAGGTGAAGTGATTTTGAGTGGTCACCGGAGCCCGGGCATGTGTGGGACTTCCCTGGCTCGGGGTCCCGGCCCCTTGCTCAGTGTGGACCTGCCTGGCCCCTCTCATACATTTGCAGGCACAGCCCCCCTAGCCCTCCTGCCCAGAGTGGGGCCCTGGCTGCTTTGTCTCTGGGCCTCCCCTTGACAGCTGTGAGGAGGGGGCCCGGCGCTGGCCGCAGCTGGAGCCCTGGCATCGAGCTCCAGACACTCTCTGGTTACACTGTGACTAATCTGTCCCCCAGCCCCAGCTCCGCGGGATTCAGGACAGGCTCTGTCACCTGCAGGCGGCGGGCCTGGCTGTGAGGCAGCCGGGCAGGGCTAGAGTGGGGGGCCTGAGGGAGCGAGGGGTCCAGAGAGCTCCTGCTGTGCACCAGGCCTCGTGCCGGTCCCATGAGGCAGCTGTATGCCGCTTATTCTTCCAAGAAGGCTCGGAGAGGCCAAAGCAGCTACCCAGAATTCCACAGCCAAGCTGCCCACAGCTAGGCTTTTTTTTTTTTTTTTTTTTTTTTTTTTTGGTACTGGGGATTGAAACTGGGCTAGCCATTTTTTTTTTTTTTTTAAATTTTGGAACAGGGTCTTGCTAAGTTGCCAAAGCTGTCCTTGAACCTTTGATCCTCCTGTCTCAGCGTCCCGTGTACTGGCATTAGTCTTGCTCTGTTGCCCAGGTTGGTCTCTAACTCCGGGCTCCAGCAGTCCTCCAGTCTGGGCCTCCTGAGAGCTGGATGCAGGCGCATGCTGCTGCACCTGGCTCTGGCTGGCTCCTGCAGTCCCCTCGTCATCAGTGGGCCTGCTCGGGAGCCCTTCTCTGGGCAGAGCTTGCCTCGTCCTGGCTCTGCCCTGAGCACGGCCGCTGGCCAGCTCTCTCAGGCTCTATGCCTGGGGCCAGGGAAGCGGCACTCCTGAACCTCAGCTGCTCACTAGTCACACGATGACCACACACCTGGCTTCCCTGCCCCTCAGCCCTCAAGGAAAGTGGGATCCACAGTTAGACCATGAACGCAGGCCTGTGGGCTGGCCAGGAGCTTTTCCAGGGCCCTCAGCATGGATCTGAGGCACATGGGCCACACCACGGAGCCAGCGTCTTAATCCCCATCTCCCTCCCATCCTGCGGCGCCCAGGTCCGCACAGTGGAAGCGAGTCCAGACACTCTGCTTCATAGCTTGCTCACTGGCCCTACCCATTGCCCTCCTTCAGCTGGGAGAACATGCCCTGAACTCCTACGTGCCAGGAGCTGGGGGTCTTGCCCCTGGCTAAGCGGGGGTGGGGGTGGTCAATCAGACATGTCCACAACTGAGTGCCCTGCTGGAGTCCTGCCTCAAGAGAAGTCTGTCAAAGCCCAGGAGGGGTTCAGAGAAGAGACTGTTTAACTCTGGGAGTTGGCGGTTTCACAGAGGATGGGGCTTTCGGGCAGGGTTTTGAAGGCATAATAAGAGTTCACTAGGAGTATCAAGGGAGCAGAGCATATGGGCAGAGAGAGGGTGTGAAGTGTGGGGTTACGAGGAAAGGTCTAAGTACCGAATGTGGTTGGGAAGTGGGGCACAAAGGGAGAGAGCCAGGTCTAAGTACCGAATGTGGTTGGGAAGTGGGGCACAAAGGGAGAGAGCCAGGGAGGGAAGTAGGAGCAGAGCGTGATTAAAGGTTTAGGTCTTAGCCAGAGGTCCTGGCCACACCCTCTTTCCTGCTGCCCCGGCCTGGACACAGTGATCTGCTCTCCTCAGGAGCTGGACTGACCCTCCAGGCTCCTCAGACCAGCCGGCTGGGCCCTGCTGCCCAGGAAGCCATCCTGAGAGCTCACCTCTGGGGCAGGCCAGGCAGGTGTCACCACGGAGCCTGCAGGCTGTACCCAAGGGCGTGGCCTGGTGCTGCCTTGGTGGGAGGGGTGCTGGTGTTGGACTTGGGGTAGGGTTGGCTGGAGGAAGGGCCAACTTCATTGCCAGGGCTCATCCAGCAGGACAGAATTCACCTGGCCATTTCTGCAGCCCAGGCAGGCAGGACCAGCCTTCGTCCTGCTGGCTGGAGACCAGGGCTGGAGGGAGGGTGTTCTGCCAGTCTGGGAGGTCTGGTGCAGAGTCCCGCAGTCTCGCTGGGTACCCCGGCTCTTCACGTGCCAGGGAGAGGCGGGGCTCCACACTAGGAAGCCTTGGCTGTCCCGGCTAGAGCAGCACTGGGGCTGCAGCGGCAGCTTTGCAGGATGTGCAGCACAGCCGTCCCTGCTCAGGGGCCCCGTGGCCTCGGCTCACGCTCAGCTCCTCATCCTGCCCGATTCCCCGGCCTGGGCCCACGCGGTGACCCTACTTTCTCCTGTGCGCCTCGATTTCTCCGGCTCTCTCCATCCCTGTTTCTTCACTCCCGGACTCCATCTGGGCTGGCCGCTGCCCGTCACACTGGGGGTATGGGAACCCCTCTCCTCCCAGTCCAGCCGACCTAGGCAGTGACCCTTCCACGCTCAGCCCACCTAGAGGCTGAGGGTCACCGTGCTCCTTCCTTGGCCTGTGGGGCCGGCGACTGTGGCTCAGACATGGCCACGCTCTGCTCTCCGCTTCCTTTGGCTGTAGCGTAGGAGGCCTGACCCTCCCTCCTACAGCGCGAGGTGGCCCGGGCCAGAGCAGCCGAGGCCCTCCTGCCTGTCTCAGCCCGCAGCCCCTGCCCTGGTCACTGCCTCTGGTCTGGGCCGTACCTCTACCTCATGTCACCCTAGTCACCTCACGGTGCAGAAAGTCACAGAAGTGACTGCTTCTGAAGTGGTTGGAGGGCACTATGCAGTCACCTTCTTCAGGAGGCTGGAGGCTGGAGGCTGGAAGCTCTGAATCCCTCTCCCTTTCTCCCTTGGCCCTGCTCATGTGCCGGGAGCAGGAATAAATCACGTAAAGTGCTGAGCACAGTGCCTGGCACATAGTCAATATGTAATAAATGGTTGCTATTTTTGTTGTTAGCTATTCAGTAAATAGAAATTAATGCTGGTGGTGATGGGGATGGAGTTGCTGACGATGGTGCTGCTGCTGCTGAGGGTGGAGGTGATGAAGACGGTGGTGGTGGTGGTGGTGATGGTGGTGATGGTCATAGTGATGGTACTTATGAGGGTAGTGGTGATAATGATGACATGGTGGTGATGGTGGTGGTGATGGTAATGTTGCAGGGTGATGATGGTGGTGGTGGTGATGATGGTGATGATGGTGGTGATGGTGGTGATGGTG
>PVLC010008414.1:0-34619 GCA_004027655.1 Graphiurus murinus | reverse complement strand
TCCCTGATTGTAATCTGGGGTTTGCAGAAAACCTACCAACTTTATTTCTTGTCATCATTCTCTAAACAATACAGCATTACAACTATTTACGTAGCATTTCGATTGTAGAAGGTATAATGAGTAATCTGGAGGTGATTTAAAGTTTTCAGGAAGAGGTGTGGAGGGTATGCATGTATTACACCATTTGAAAGAAGGGACTTGAGCATCTGCAGATTTTGGTATGGGGGGGGGGTCTTAGAACTAATCCTCTGAATATACTAAGGTATGACTGTCATTCTAAAACTAGTAGTAGATCCCTGCTTGGGATTTGCCTGTGTTGAGCTGTAGGGATAAAAGATTAGAAGGCAGGGCAGGACACCCTGGGGCCCAGGCTTTGGGAGGGAGAACCTGGCTTTGGGGGTGACAGCAGCTGGTGTTGGGGTGAGACTTTCCAGTCAGGGAGGCCTGTGTGCTATCTCTATCCCAAGCCTGCAGGAAGGCCAGGACCAACCAGCGGGGGGGGCTCCAAATGCCATAGGGCTTGGGGGTGTCTCCTGAAAGAATGCCATGTAAGGGGTCTATGCTTCATTGATCAAAACCCCAAATTTAGCTGGGTGCAGTGGTGCATGCCTATAGTCCCAGTACTTGGGAGGCTGAGACAGGAGGATTGCAGACTTGAGACCAGCCTCAGCAACTTAGGGTGGCTCTCAGCAACCTAACGAGACTCAGTTTTTTTTTTTTTTTTGCGATACTGGGGATTGAACTTAGGGACATTCTACCTCCGAGCTATACCCCCAGCCCTAGTTTTTATTCTTTATTTTGAAACAGGGTCTCACTAAGTTGCAGAGTACCTCACTAGGTAGCTGAGGCTGGCCGTGAACCCGGATCCTCCGGTCTCAGCCTCCCAAATGCTGGGATTACAAGCATGCACCACCACACCCGGCTTAAAAAAATATTTTTTTAAAGGATGAGATTGTAGCTCAGAGGTAGAATGCCCCTGGATTTAATCCCTAGTGCCAAATAAACAATAAAACAAAACCCAAATCTTCCAGAGTGAACAGACCTCTGGAGGAAAACCCGAGAGACGGATGTCAGGCAGTTTTCCCGGGGGTTTGTCCCAGCCTCCATGGCCACTGCATTTCTTAAATGGCAGTCAGAGACGTGGGGAGTCTACTCCACATGGTTTCTCTGTGTTCTGGATGCTGGCTAACTCTCTCCAGGTCGTCGGTGCTTGGGTCATTTGTTCTGAGGCAGGGTGGGGTCGGGGACTCTCATCAGGGACAGGCGAGAACAACCTGCGGGGGCTGCCGTCCCCTCCCCCCACTCCCATGGCTGCAGCTGCAGGCCGGAGTCCTCTGGACGCTGCCCCCAGTCACTGTCGTCCTAGGCACCTGGTCTCAGTATCGATGGCAGTGGCCGGGGCCGTGGGATGGGGTGCGGCAATTCATCACTGTTAGGACTGTGAGGAGCCGGAGGAGTGAGGGAATCTTCGACTCAACTCTGCTGCTTTGTCTCCAGGAGGGGCCCCCAGGCACCATCTCCCCAGCTTTTTGTTCTACACGGAGAGCTGTGCCATGCCCCAGTCCTCTCTGTCATGGAATCAGAGAATCCAAGAGCCTTGCTCAAGGTCCTGTGGTGAGAAGGGGCAGAGAGCCCAGCCCCAACCCATCCAGGCCTCTTTCCAGTACATTCTCTGCCTGTGGCCCAGTTCTGACTGTGGCCCTTTCCCTCCAACCCATTATAGCCATTGGGGTGGACACCCAGGTGTGCCTTGCTCTCTCTGCCTTTCTTGTGAACCCCCCAGGAAATCTGTGTTATTTAAGAGTTGATTGTGGGAAGCAGGTTTCCCAGGATACCCTACGTGGTGTGGTCACGAGGGCACCTGGACGCCTCAGGCCAGCCACTCTGTTTTATACCCAGCTCAGGGTCTGCCCTGAGGGGATACGATCCCAGCATCTCCATACCTGTACCCCTCCACTTAGCTGGGATGATGCAAATCAGGGTAGAAGAAACTAAGAGGGTGGCAGTCACCACATAGCCAGGGTGATTCAGAGTTGGAAACCTACTTAGGACTTGGCAAGTGCCCTAATACCTAACATCCTTTCCCTGACAGGTTCTGTTTCCCTGCTTAGGGCAGATACACAGGAAGTGAATATTCTGGTGAGCAGTAATACTGTCCTAGCTAAACTTGACTGGGTTCCCAGTCTGTTTCGGGCATTATGTTGAATTCTTTACAAGGAGATTATTTTCTTTTCATCTTGACAGCAACTGCCTGTGGTAGGTACCATTCTTATCTGCTTTACAAATAACCACCTCCCTGTATGAACCATCTTTATTCATCCCAGCAGTATATCGACATAGATTGAGAAATCAAGCTCAGGGAAGGCAAGCAATTTGCCTGAGGTCCACACAGCAGAGAAGTGGTGGGAATAGGGGTTGAATCAAGGTCAATTTGACTTTACAGCCACGACTCTTTCCTTTCACTACCTTTTCAATAAATTTCTGTGGTGAGCTAATGTGGTGGTAGAATCAACAAACAAAAGGATCACAATACCCTGAAAAGTTGACCTCCATAAGGGATAAAACAGCAGAGATACATGTGAATCATCACATGAGGGGGTGTAGGCAGCCCACGTACAAGGTGAACAAGACCGCCTGAGAGGGAGCACACGTGAAAAAGATTCAGAAGTTTGCCCATCCATCCATCCATCCATCCACCCACCCACCCATTCACCAATCCATCCATCTCATTCACCAACCCACCCACAGCTACTGGCCAGGGTTTCCCAGCTCCCCTGAGCAGGTTCCCAGCAGTCATGATGCTGAGTGGCTACATGATTCCCATTTTCAGTTAAATATACAGAGAAGAGGTTTGGCACGAGTTACTGTCCTCCCATATCTGAAGGGCTGTCCTAGGAGGCCAGATTGAGCTACTTGGTGTGACCTTGCAGGGGAAGGCCTGTGGCATTCATGAGACTTGGGGGAGGATGTTTTGTCTGCAGGGAGGAGCAGCTCTGGGCCGGCAGGGCTCCCGAGGAACTGAGCCATTGCCTGTCACCTGGATGCTCGGAGGACAGCCCTGCCTCAGGGAGGCTGGCCCAAGAACTCTGGCAAATTCCCTTTCGACCCCCCTATATTGAGCACCTACTCCTGTGCCCACTCTGGCTTGGGTGCTGGGAGTGGATAAGACAGGGCCCCAGGGGTACAGTCAGCAGGAAAGGCAGCTGTGCTGTTCCATTCCTTCCCGGTGGCCCTGGAGGCCTTGCGGCTCTGTCAAGGCTGTAAAGGAGCTGGTTCCTGATCTCAGGGGACCGCAGCCACCCCATCAGGTCTCCACACACTATGGCAAGGGCCTCCTCTGGACCTTTTGGGCCAGTCCTCAGGCAGGGAGTGAAGGGCATAAGGGCACAGGCCCCCCTCCCCTGTGCCTCTTAAGGCCCTCCTCTTCTGTCTAGCGGGCCCGTAAGAGAACTGTTGCATCCTTCATGAAGCACATTCGCTTCTCCCAGGTTGGTGGTACCACGGAGCAGAACTTCTATTCAGGTGGGGCCTTTGGGGACTCCTGTCTTGGCTTTCAACTCAGAACCAGGCTTTCTCCCTGGCAGAACCCCGAGACGCAGCGCCCAGGAGTGGTCTAACCCAGAAGCCCTGTTCCTTGAGGTGTGCACGGGCCGCTCTGTCCAGACCCTCTCGCCTCCAGGTGGTGGTCTCTCTGACAGTCACTCTCATCCAGGGTCCCAGATCTCAGCGGTGATGGCTGATGATGGCAAGGATAATTGGCATGCCTGGCATCCATGCCCCGTGCTCGCTAACCCGCCAGGTCACCCAGCAGGCCACCCCCTCCCCATCCTAGGACCTGCTTCTCCTTCATGCCTGACAGCGGGACAGCCCCAACTCCACACCAGGGGCTCTGAGTCTGGCTGTCCATTAGAATCTCCTGGGCACCTTATTCAAATACACCTGTCCAGGCCGCAGCCCCAGGGGCTCTGCCCGATTGGTCTAGGATGGGGCCGGATATTTTAAAACCCCAGGTGATTCCGGAAAGCATCCTGGGTTGAGTTCTCTGTGCTCAACAGAGGTTATGATGTACGTTCTCGAGCCAGCACTGGTTCTCAAGACAAGAGCAGCCTCCTGTTCCTTCCCTAGCCTGGAGCTCAGGATGAACGTGGCCGTGCGGAGCCAGGGGGCAGCTTGGGTGAGTGTGTAAGCGTGCATGCACACTTGCTGGGGGAGAGTGCGATGCCCCCAGGTGCTATCTGGGAGTTGGTTGGGGGAGTGGGACCCCCACCCCTCATAGAGGACTTGGTCTGGCTCTGCCAAGCCATAAATCAGGGGAGAAAATGTGGTTTTGGGGCCACAGAAATCTAGGGTCTAGGGACTGCATGGAGGCAGGTGCAGGGGTGTCACTAGCAGCAGGGCGCAGCTTGTTCCCTTCTGGTCCTCGAGGACTTTCTCCTCTCCCTGTCCCAACGTCCATGTCCCCCTGATTCTTCCAAATCATCTCAGATGTCGCCCTTTCCAGGAAGTCTGCCCCACAAACTGAATCTGGCCCTGGCCACCAAGCGGCGCCCAATGTGGCCCTGCAAGCAAGCCCAGCATGTATCCTGGGGGTTCTGGCTACTTTGTGGGTAAACAGAAACTTGTACCAGATCTAGTACCTCCCCTCTGCCTGCAGGCGTTAGCCTGTGCCACGCCCTCCCCAGGGTTCCTCTCATCCCTACTGCTCTCCCTCTCGCCTTTAAGCTTGTTCAAGTGCTTGCTTTCTGATGGTGTGGTTGGGCCAAACCTTTGTTTCTGCTCTGGATTTCAGTTCTCCATGTGCAGAAGAAGTGCGTTGGACTAAGATGGTCACTTTTTTTTTGTGTGTGTATGGTACTAGGAATTAAATCTCGGGGTGTTTTACCTCTGAGCTATACCCCCAGCCCTATTTTATTTTTTGCTTTGAGACAAGGTCTCATTAAGTTTCTGAGGGCCTCACTAAGTTGCTGAAGGCTGGCCTGGAACCTGCAATCCTCCTGTCTCAGCTTCCCAAGTACTGGGATTAGAGGTGTGCACCACCATGCCTGGCCAGGACGTTCACTTTTAGAACAACTTTTGTAAGATGCTAAATTCTCAGGTGTGCTTGGAATACTCTTACTTTGCCTCTTCCTAGAGAACTCCTATACATCCTTCAAGACCCAGGTGAACTGTCACCTGAGACCCTCCCAAACAAGATCAGCGACTCCTGCCCTGGGCTACCAGGTGCTTTACACCGGCTCTGCTAAAGATGGCAGCCAGTACGCTGTCCTGGAGTCTCGGGTCCCTGGGGTTCTCAGTTCTTTCAGCAGGGTTATCACAGGATAGCACAGTGCCTGGCCTAGGTGACCAGAAATGTGACCGGAATGAATGAATAAATAAATGCAACTCATCAAGTTCATCCCTTAACCACCTGCAGCCAGAGGTAGGGAGAGAGGAACGGGGCCTCGGTCAGGGCTGCCTCCAGGCCATCTAGCATTAGGTCCTCGGCTCTGCTGGGGTGAGCAAAGGGGGCAAAGGTAGGGGTTTAGGAGCATGGCCTAACTAGCAGAAAGTTCTTCCTAGCTGTCTTCACTAGAAGGCTTGGAGTGTGGCCTTGGGCGTCGGTCCTGCACGGCCTGGGTGTCTGCAGGGGAGCCCCTGGGCCCAAGGCCTGGAGGAGGGGTCCAGGTCTGGCTTTTGCAGTGAAGAGCTCCACCCAGGAAGGCCGGGCCTGGACTAATTGGTTGCCCTCCTTCTGCTGCCAAAGGAGAAAATCTTGGCTAATTTGCCGGAACGCTCTAGTTAAATGCCAATTAGGACGTTCTGTCCACTGCTCTCTTCCAATATATTAATAATGTAATTAAGCATTTATTGCCTGCACAAATTAAAAACTAACTTAAACGGACAGTCTGAAAAAGCAAGGAAGCGACTGCTTAAGCCAATTTGCATCTCATCTGAATACCAACATTTAAACACAGCTCTGGTCAGGGTGCTGGGTTTGGCTTTCCTGTGAGGGGCCGAGCCAGCTGCTGACAGCTGCTGGCCTGTAACCTTCATCTCCCCATCCTGCCCCAATTCTAGGTGTGGGGGACGTGGCCTTGTCCCCAGAGGGGCAGAAGGGCTTTCTGCTAAGCAGCCACCACGGCAGAAGGCTTCTGCGGTTCTGAGCCCCTCTCCTAGGGTTCTGTGGTATGGATTTCAGTGAAGAGAGATGCTAGCAGGGGTGGCTGGAAGAGGGCAGTCCCTGAAGCTCCTGCCCTTCCCACGCCCAGCATCGATTTGTCCTGCATTCCAGCCAAGGAGATGGGGTGCAGATGGTACTGGCGGGGTGGGGGAAGGAAGTCAGTGAGGAGACCTTGCCCCAGCCCGCCCGGGAGAGACGGGGTGGTGGTGGATCTCAGGAGAGCCGGCAGGAGGTAGGGCTAGGAGTGTCCTCGGGGATCTGTCTTACCATGGCAGGTGTGACACTGCTGGTTTTCTTCTCCAAAGAGCCACAGGAGGGGCGTTGGCGGGAAGGAGCAGGACAGGCCAGAGTGGTGGGACAGGGGAACCAAGAGGGAGGAGGCCCAGCCCCCAGCCCTCTCGGGCCTCCCTTTCTTTTTCTTTTTGGTACTGAGGATTGGACCCAAGGGCATTCTACCTTTGAGCTACATCCCTAACCCTATTTTAGGTTTTATTTTGAAACAGAGTCTCACTAAGTTGCAGAGGGTCTCGCTAAATTGCTGAGGCTGGCCTTGAAACTGCAATCCTCCTGTCTCAGCCTCCCAGGTGCATGGATGATGGGTGCGTGCCCAGCACCTTGGCTGTAGGCTTCTCTTTCTTGAAGAGCCCTCTCCTGTGCTTGCAGGTCGACCCTTCCTATGCCTGCTGCCATTTGCTGTGCACTGCCTCCCTCTCCCTGGGGACCAGACTGCTGCACAGTGACTCGGGGTGGGGGGCTCCCTCCCCCCACCTCGCTCTCCAGCTGTACCACCAGCTCCTACCCTGCTACCCCCTGCAGTGACACAGGGCCAATAGGTTTGTTTTAAACACTTTATTTATAAAAAAGTACATTTTTCTTCCTCAGTACACTTTCAACCCATCATTTTTTTTTATACAAGTAAAAGGGGGTGAAGCAAATCCCCCCTGGGTCAGAACCAAGAGAATCTGCTGGGCCGTCCCCAGGACCAAAGACGAAAAACAGTGATGACAGGGAAACCGAAGTGAAGGGGGCGGATCACACGTCGGGGAGGGCGGCGGCTTCTCCTGGGCTTTGTTTCCATTTGTACAAAAAAGAGAAAACCAACTTTTCTGGCCAACAAGCCCGTTCCTCACAGCAGGGGTCAGAGGAGCAGCAGTGTGAGGCCGAGCCTCCCTCCCGGGACTCCCTGGCCTGTCTGGCCCTCACTAGGAGAGGGTGTCTGTTGGCGGTCAGGCTTTGGGGGTCTCTGAACTCCAACGCCTGGAAGCACCCCCCCACCCCAGGAGAGGGAAGCCAGTGTTTGTCAGGCTGGGGCCAGCTGCCCACATCCACTTAACATGAGTCTTGTTTCTTCCTCCTGAAGGATGGCAGGAAAGTTATTGCACCAGTGACTGGGGCATGGTGGGGCAGCTGGCGGAGGCCACACACCCGGGGCCAGGCCCCTGTGGGTCTCTCTTAATGGCCTGAGCACTGGGAAGGCATTGTTTTTTTTTAGGGGCTCCCCAGCAGGGTGTGCCTGCTCCTCTGGCCATGTGTGTGTGTGTGTGTGTGTGTGTGTGTGTGTGTGTGTGTGTGCGCGCGCACGCACGCCTGCTGGGCCTGGGGCTGTGCCTGCAGGTTAGGGTTCACCTATTCTGTGCTCTTCAGATCCTTCTGGCAAAAGGGGACTCAGATGGCTGTCACACATTAGAACAATATCGACATCTGTAAGGGAACGGGGGTGCAGGGGCAGTGGGATGGAGGCAACGAGAGGCAGGCTGACAACTGGGGTGGCCTTGGCACAACCAATACCAAGTTTATTTTACTCCAGCAAAGCAGATGCTCAGCTCGTGCTGGGGCATGAAGAAGCGGTGTGCCCATCCCTTCTGCTGACCTGGGCCTCCGGTGCCAGCTGGCTGTGCCTGCGGCCCGGCAGCAAACACACAGGGCACAGAAACCCCGCCTGCCCAAGCCAAGGGCCGGCCCCTGCCCCGTGCCCACTCATCCCAGGGAAGCAGCTGCCCTGGTGGGCGCGCTGCAGCTGGGCTCCTCCACCACGCCGTGTGGACCTCACAACTTGTGCTTTGCTTGGGGAAAGGCATGGAGGTGTCTTAGGGAGACTCAGTGCTTTGGCTGGGCGCAGGGCCGCCTCGTCCTGTCAGAATGAGGAGCAGGGTGGCAGTGCAGGAGACACAGGAGGACGGGTCCTGCCAGTCTCGTGTTCCATGGGGACAGGGGATGCCCTGGGCTTGCCTCTCACCCGGGGCCCAAGCAGAGGGGCCAGAGTGTCACGATGAGGGAGGAGGCAGTGACAGAACATGGGGAAGGTCCCCTGCCCCAGGGACAGATACTGCTGGGAGAGGTAGCCCAGCTCCTCCCCTCTCTCTCCATCCGGTAACTGGAAAGACCCTAGGCTTTTCTCCTCCAACTCTACCCCGTGCAGTGCCCCCTTCCAAGAGAGGAGTGCCACCCCAGGGCTGGCATGGCTTCAGACTTCTGCTACGTGGCTACTGGGCGGCCCGGGCTGGGGCTATGGCAGTGAGGGCTGGTGGGGGCGGCCCCGCTGGCGGCCCAGGCTTGCCAGGGCAGAGATGGAGCTCCACCTGGGGCTTCCATAGCAGCACCAGGGAGGGGGGTCAGGTGCAGGCTCCCTTAGGAGGCCCATGGCAGGGCGGGTCAGTGCCGGGGGGCATGAGTGGTTTACCCCCCTCCCCGAATTTGTCACCTCAAAGGGCGTGACACCTGGCGGAGGGCAGTGAGACCCTGATGGGCAGGCCCGAGGCCCGGGAACCCCTCTCCTATCCCAGGGTCTTTCCACGGGTGTGCCCTCCAGTGTGCCCGGGCCGGGGGCAGATGGAGGAGCGGAGGCACTTCGAGCTGGGAGAGGCCTTCCTCCATGGCAGATGTGAGTCCTGGAAGGCCGAGGGGAGCCCAGAGTCCCATCAAGGACGGATGCGGCACTCAAAGGAGGGGCTCGCTCTGGTTTTCTCCTTGTTGGGACGGGCACTGAGCAGTAGGGTCCCTGGCTGCCCCACCCCCACGCTTTCTGCGAGGCCAGTGACATCTGCCGGCCCGGGCCATCGGCCTGAGGTGCCCCAAAGCGGCCCTGCTCTTTCTCCCCATCAACGCTCCTTTGCTCTAACTCCGGGAGGAAACCCCCTTCCAGGATCCCAGCCCTGGCGGTCCAAGGGATTCAAGTGTTGTAAGCACTTGATAGATAAAGGAGAAATCTGAGAAACTTCCATGATGTGAGGAGAGATCGGGGCCAGCCTGAAATCCCAGGACGGTGGCATCACCATGGCCTCCTCTTAGAGTCCCTGGAAGCTTCCACAGGCTGCTCCCACCCTCGGCTGGAAAGGGGGGAAGTAGAGAGGGGCTAGGCCTTGGGCCGCGTCTGTCCTGGGCGGGATGTGTGAGCCCCAGGGAGAGCAGGGGTAGCTTGTGGGTATGGTTGCATGTACGGGTGCAGGCAGAGTCCACCTGGGGTCCCCCACTATGGGGGAGCAGATTGGGGGCAAAGGGCAAAGGGCAAGGGACGCAACTCCACTCAGTAGGCCAACAAGAAAAAAATATAAAATCACCCTCACCAGGAAAACACAGGGCCCCAGGTCCCAGGCAGGGACCTCACCTCCACTCACTGAACAGACTCCCCGGGTGCTTTGGGGCTCTCCCAGCCCCTTCTTGGGTGTACGTGCTGTCTAGACAGGGGTGCCAAGCCCCTGCCGTGTCAGCTATGGCGGGGTGCTGGGTTCCCTCTCCCTGGGAGGAGGAGCAGCATGGGGGTGGGTAGGGGCTCTTCTTGGAGTCCCCTTAGCCCTCCACCCCCAGTGAAAAGAATATGAACAAATTCCAGTGTTGGGGGGCAGGGGAGGGCTAGCTCCCCGAGCCCTGGAGGGATGCCCACATACACGAGACAAAAACAGGGCTCCTTACGTGGAGGGCTGTGGGGGGGCAAAGGAAAGCTACAGCAACACCAGAGCTACAGTGAACACAACACCGGGGGAGGGAGAAAATAAAACGAAGACGCTCGGCCGCCCTGGCTCCGGGAGTGAGTCCGGGCTGGCTGTGGGCAGCTGGGCGGGTCTCTGCGGAGCTCCTGGAGGAGGGGTCGTGGGGTGGGCGGGGGGCGTGCGGGGAGGGGTGGGGAGAAGTGGTCACAGACAGAAGCTTCAGAAGGGGGCTACACGTACCACTCCTTCTTAGAAATGAAGGACCCGTCGTTCTGAGAAACCATGTTTTCAGCCAAGTCCAGCTGCTCGGGGTCATACTGGTAGCCCAGAGTCCGGTCCCCGTAGCCGTCCTGCCGGACCTCGGCCTCGTCCACGGTGAAGTAGGGCCGCTTGGCGTCCTCGTCGTACTTGGGGTGGGGGCCGCCGGCCTTGCGCTCAGCTCCAGCACCGTCCTCCTCCTCCTCCTCCTCGTAGCTGCTCCCGCCCAGCGGGCCGGCCTTCTTCTCGTCGTCCGAGTCTTCTGGGTACTGCAGGTTCTGCGCCATGGGCGGGTGATGCTGGGGGATGCCTGCCTTGCTGTAGCCATTGCCGTACACGTGCTTCTTGGTGCTGTAGTCGCCCTTGAAGGTGTGCCGGCGCCGGCGCAGGGCCACCACGATGCCACCGACCACGATGAGCACCAGCAGGACGCTGCCCACCACGCCCCCAATGATGGCCGTGGGCACCGGCCCGGCGCGCAGCCCATGCTCCGGAGATGGGGTGTACGGGAATTCTGGGTGAGGAAAAGAGATGGGGGGACAGCGTCAGCGCCTACTCCTCGGGAGTGGGCAGGGAGCCAGGGGAGGGAAAGGCCGGGCGTGGCAAAGGCTCAGGACGGGATACACACCCTGGGGTCCAGCAGCAACAGCTCTCCGAGCCCAGCCAGGAGCAAGACCCACAAGAGAAGGAGGCAGAGCATGCCCGCAGCCCCGGGGCCTTCCATCCTGGCCTCCTCAGAGGCAGCAAGGGTCGCCGTCCTGGGAAGGAACCCACTAGGCACCCGTTATCACCCCAACCGTAGAAGCAGGGGCGCTATTCACCTCCAATCAATCCATGTGGTCACGGGGCCGAGGTAGGTTAAATGACTTCTCCAAGGCCACTCAGACAATGTCACCAACTAGCAGTCACTGTGCCCCACCACCATCGCCTGCGCTGGAGCCCCAGACCCCAGAGCAAAACAGGTATCCTGAGACTGATCTCATCTGCCCCCGGGGCGCAGGGAAAATGAGTTCCCAAGTTCTGGCCCCGAGGATGCTCTTCGAGGGCCAGTCAGCCGCCAGAGTGCCAGACACCAGGGCTCGGCTTTGGGGTGTGGTCTTGCCCTACAGGGCATGGCGGGGGCACGGCGGGGGCTCGGCAGGGCTGGCAGCCTGGGTCATCAGTGTAAGATACCAGCTTGGCAGGGCGCGGCACAGAGCAGCCCCTGAGTGTGCTGCAAGGTTGGTCCACTCCTGCCCCAGTGATGAACGCGAGTGTTCAGATCTGCTCACCGACGGCTCAGGAACAGGAAGGCAGGGAAGGTGGAAAGAAGAAAATGGAGAGGAGTTGGCGGGGGACGGAGGGGAGTCCAGAGGGTGCGTTTGTGCTCGTGGGAACATGCTGCTTATTGTTCTGCCTTTGTGTGTGTGTGTGTGGTACTGGGGTTTGAACCCAGGGCATTCTATCTCCAAGCTACACCCTCAGCCCTTTTTAGTTTTTGAAATAGGATTGCTAGGTTGTTGACAATCTCGCTGTATTGCTGAGATGGCCTCAAACCTGCAATCCTCCTGTCCCAGCCTCCCAAGTCCTGGAATTACAGAGGCCAGGAGGGTATGTGAAGCCAGGCCAGAGGCCAGAGGCCGGGGAGGCGGTTCCGGGCACCACCACATGGTGGCACCACAGACTGTGGCTGGGCTTGGTGAGTAGGCGCCAAGATGTGGTCCAAGGCGCAGGACTGGCTGGGCGTGCTGACCAGCTGCTCACCCTCCTCTTGGGGTCAAGGGAAAGGACCTGTCAGGGCCTCGCTGTGGTCCCAGGAGTCTGCAGCCGCCAGCTCCTGCTGGGATTCACCATTGCGCCCTGCCTGGGAACTGCCCGTCCCGAGCCCACCTGCTCCTTGGTCCTTCGTGAGCCTGGGGGGCACCGTGGAACAGGCAGGGGGAGGAAAGGCCTCCCGCGGCAACTCAGGCAGGAAGGGCTAAAAAAAAACATGGGGACCCAAAGAAGGGGAGGCCTTTGTCCAGGGTATGTGGCAGGGGACGGGGCCACCCAGAGGCTCCCGTGCTGGAGCTGTGGGGACAAGTCCCAGGACTCAGATCTCCACTCGCCCTGACCCTGTGCCCAGTGCAGGTCACCAGGCGCTGCCCCGTTAATGTTTACTGACCATCTGCTCTGACTGCCTCTCTCTACGACTGTCTCCTGGAACCTCAAGCTTTTGGCTCGCCAGGTCCCCTCAGAACGCCTGACACCCACTCTCCAGAAGACGGAGCCGCCTCCATGAGGGGGATTCCTGGGGCAGTGGGGGGACTTGCCTCACCTGCAATTTCAGCCTGCCTTCTGTCCCTTCAGTTCTCACTAGATCTGAATGATCTGTCCACACCGGCTTCAGCTTTTTACCCCCCTCCCCCCATCCAATCAGCAAATGAATCTCTAGCATTTATCCGAGGATACAAGAAACTCACAGCCTTCTAGAGGAGCAACAACAGGCTCACAGTCAGAGCCACACACAGAAATCAAGGGGGGGTTAGGACAGGCGGCAGGGAGGGGGCTGGACCTCGGCCAGCCTTCAAGGATGGTACGACTTAGAGGAGCTGAGTAGTAAGCAAGGCGCCCGTGGAGGGACTTGCCTGTTGCTTCTGAATCACGTCCCTTGCCTTCCAATACGAGGATCCCTTGGTCCCCGGATCTCCTCTCTGGGCTTCCGTCTCTGGCTGCATTGCTGGGTCTCTGTCCTTGGACCAGCAACCTCCCCCTCTGCTTTCTTTCCTAGTGACAGACCTGGCCGCAGTGTCATGAGTTCTCTTCCTCCTCCTGACTCTTCAACTTGGCCCTTGCTTACTCCAGGGCTTTGTCTCCAGAGGCCTCTCAGACAACATCCAAACGGTGGCCCATGGAACCTCAAACCACTGGCTTAGATGGTCAGCAAAGATACGGGGGTCAAACACTTTGGGGAACCTTGGCTTAGACAAAGCACCAGAGCCCTTCACTTTCTTGTGCCCATGGTCTGTAAGAAGGATGTGGAGGCCGGGCGTGGTGGCGCACGCTTGTAATCCCAGCATTCGGGAGGCTGAGACCAGAGGATTCAGGTTCTCGGCCAGCCTCAGCTACCTAGTGAGGCACTCCGCAACTTAGTGAGACTCGGTTTCAAAAATAAAGAATAAAAAATAGGGCTGGGGGTGTAGCTTGGAGGTAGAACACCCCTGAGTTTAATCCCTAGTACCGCGAAAAAAAAAAAAAGGATGTGGAGGGTGGAATGTTCCCCAACTTCCTGGAGCATGAACACCAACTCTCCTGCCCCCAGCACCATCTCAGGGGACTAATATTTGGGGGCACACATTTGAAAATCCACCTAGAGCCGGGCGTGGGGACACACACCTGTAATCCCAGTACTTGGGAGGCTGAGACAGGAGGATCCGTATTCACAGCCAGCCTCAGCTATTTAATGAGGCCCTCTCCAACTTAGTGAGACCCTGTTTCAAACAAAAAAATAGCACTGGGGGTGTAGCTTGGAGGTAGAATGCCCTGGGTTCAATCCCCAGTACTGCAAAAAAAAAAAAAAAAAAAAAAAAAAAAAAAAAAAAAAAAAAAAAGAAAAGAAAAAAGAAAACCCTCCTAGAATCTCACCACCAACTCAGCACCGCCCTCTGTCACTCTTCCAGCTCAGACCCTCATTCACCCTTGATTCTTCTTGTCCAAGCCAGGCGTCACCGTTGCCGTGGGCTTGTGGACCTCCCACTTTCACTTGGTCTCTGACCCTTTAGTCGGCAGAGGTTAATTTTCCCTGTATAGATCTGACCATTTCTTTTCCCAAAGACCAGCAATGATTCCCCTGGCCTGTGGGCAGTGCAGTGTGGCCTTCAAAGCTTTGACCAGCTTGCCTTCCTCATGGTCTGCGATGGCTGAGGCTGGCAGCTTGTGGTGCCACAGGGAGGTGGGGGAATCGCAGAGGTGGGGCCTAGCAGGGCAAAGTCAGGTCACTGGGAGTATGCCCTTGAGGGGATATTGGGACCTGGGCCCTTTCCTGTCTTCTCTGCTTTTTGATTACCATGAGTGGAGCAGCTTCCTTTACCATGTGCTCCCCCCATGATATACTTACTGTCTTCCCCCGGGCCCAAGAACATCATGCCAGCTGGCCATGGACTGAAATCTCTGAAATCATAAGCCGAAATAAATTTTTTTCCTTTTTATGTTATCTCAGGTATTTTGTTACAGTAACAGAAAGCTGACTGGCACACTGTCCTTGCTACCTAAGCAGGTTCCTTATTGAAAGCCTGTGCCCTACCAGGAATGTCTTCCCTCACCACCCCCTTCTGTCTACTGTCTGCCCTCTGTCCTTTCTTCATGCAGCCTTCTCTCCTCTAGCTCATACTTAACTTTTCCTCTGTACAATTCTTTTCAACTTATTATTTTTTTTTACTGGGGATTGATCCCAGGGGCTCTCTACCACTGAGCTATACTCCCAGCCTTTTTTGTTTTTATTTTATTTATTTTTTTAATTTTGAGAGAGTCTGGCCCAAGTTGCCAAGGCTGGTCTCTAACTTTCGATCCTCCTGCCTCAACCTCCCAAGTCACTGGGATTACAGGCATGTGCCACTGCACCTGGCTCTCTGTAGAATTCTTAGGTACTAATGGTCTGCACCTCTCAACCTGGCTTAAACAATTGCTACGCCCATTCCATCAATCACAAATTAATGTACAAGTTGCAAGTAAATGCGAATTTGGATTAGCCACCATTGATTCTGGTCCTTCTGCCAGTTTTCAAAGGATGAAAGCTCTTCTCTTCCGCAGAACTCAACAGGAAGTGGCAGCCTCGTAGCTAGGGGTTGACTCATTTCAGTGGGTTATGGTTGTGTACAACCTAAGTTCCATTCTGGTGACTTTCATGCTTTCTTCAACAGCAGAGACCCAATGAAAAATAAAGTTCTACATTTTACTCAATGAGACTGGGTTTTGTGGATCCCACTAATCAGTGTGGAAGGGTATACCGTGAAAGGATTCTCTGTTTCATGAGAATGTTTGTCCCAAACTAGTCTGCAAATTATAAAACCTTCGAAATAAACCTAGAACCTAAGCACCTCTCACCATCCCCATCACAACCATCTGATCCAAGATGCCATCTTCTCTCATCTGGATTATTTATTGTAGTGGCAGCCTGACTGCTGTCCTGATCCTGCACTTGGCTTCTATAGACTATTTTCAACACAGCAGCCAGAGAGACCCTGTTAATGTATCAGTCACGTCACATTGCTTCTCCTCTAGAGTCCTCCAGTGGTTCTCCCTGTTTTGCTAGCAGTAAAAGCCAAAATTTGCAGAGCCTGGAGTGCTAGCCATGATCTCTGCCCCACCCCACTAGGTGCACAGGGCCTTTGCACTGGCTGCTCTGAACCCTGGAGGGTTCTTCCCTAGGGATCCTGTGGTCCACTCCACCACCACTTCCTTGACTTGCTTATTTAAAATCACAGTGTATGACCCCCTTACTCTGGGCTTCTTTCCAGTTCACCTTCAAATTCCTACAAAAGCTCTATAAGGCCAGGGACTTCATCTATTTTGCTCATTGGTGGGTCCTAGATCGCTTGGCACATGGCTGGAGTTTGAGAAATATTTGTTGAATGGAAAAATGAATTTTCTCATGGCAAGGCTATGTCTTAGAGGTGAGCCTAGCTCTAGGCAGAGCAAGTATTTAGGAGATAAATAAAACAGGCAAGGGATACTGGGAACCCTTGTTCACTGGAGGAGGAGGAGAACAATGGCTTGGGGTCAGACTGAACTGGGCCTCTTTCCCTGCTTAACTTTTATTTGTCTTATCTATTTTCTCTTTCTTTCTTTCCTTCCTTCCTTCCTTCCTTCCTTCCTTCCTTCCTTCCCTCCCTCCCTCCCTCTCTCCCTGCTTTCTCTCTCTCTCTCTCTCTCTCTCTCTCTCTCTCTCTCTCTCTCTCTCTCTCTCTCTCTTTCAGTACTGGGGATTGATTCCAGTGGCATTCTACCTCCGAGCTATACCCTCAGCTCTTTAATTTTTTTCTTTTTGAAACAGGATCTCACTAAGTTGCTAAGTCTGGCCTCGAACCTGCCATCCTCCTGTCTCGTCCTCCCAAATACTGGGATTACAGGTAGGTGCCGCTGCCTCTGGCTCTTTTTCTTCCCCTAAGTACTAAAGAGGTTACTATTCCTGACTATCTTTTGGGGACCAAAGAGAACCCTAGTTATTTTGGCTACGTTAGGGTCAGGCCTATGCAGAGGCAGAAGAATGCCTAAGAGGACCTTCCAAAATGGCAGGCTTCAGAGAGCCAGGGAGCGGAGGGAAGGAATAGGAGTGGGAACCTCATTCATGTGCAGGCAAGAGGCTGCTCGGAGCGAAGCCTCCGTCCCCTCCCCCTCTGTCCCTCCAGCTGTCACATTCAGCCAATAGTTCCTGTCTCTGTGCCAGGAGCAGAGCCAGGGGGAGGGCTGCAGCTGAGGGAGAGAAGAGCTGGGAGTGGGGTCACTTACGCCTGCGGGCAGGGGCCTGGCCAGCATCCCTCCATTCCTCTCACAAAGTGGGTGGCACGGTCCTGTTCGTGAAGAGTCACCACCTCCCCTCTGGGACCCCAGGCTGTGGATCTGGGCAATGGAATGCTGTATTCTTTGGGGCCCTGGCTGAGGTGGGTGGGCTGGGGGGGGAGGATTGGGTGGATCTGAGAGGAAGTGAGGTTAGGGTTTAAAGTCTGGATCTAGGATCAAGGAGGCTTGGGGTCAAAGAGAACATTTGGGCTTATTTCCAAAGCCAAGGCCTCCGGCAGGGAATGATCCAGCATCAGATTAGGCCAGGAAGCTTCTAGAACTTCACCTCCCAGCATGCAGCACAGCTGGCTGCAGGGAGATGGGAAGGCCTGGTGTCATGCTGGGAAGCCTGTGGTCCCTCTGCAGCTGCAGCAGCTGTGTGCTGTGTCAACCATCAGGCAGGGCCTCGGCACACCGAAGGAGGATTGGATCCTCCCCGAGGTAGGGAGGCCGCTGCGTTCTCAGCCTCTGGACCCTGTGGGGCTTGGAGGAAGGCACGCCTGCCTGCAGCATGGCCGCGGGCTCCACCGCACACTCCACGTGCAGCCCACACGGGCTCATACTCATGCGCTCACAGAAGCAGGAACCCGGACTCCTGCCTGGGAACACACACCTGCAGGCTCGGCCCTGCCCCTGCCTCTCAGGCTAACCAGCCTTGGTCTGAGGATCCCTGGCCTGATGGGGAGACCCTATTACTACTGCACTCCCAAAGACAAGCCCTGACTTCACTGGAAGGAGTTGGGATGGGAGCCGGGCGTGGTGGCGCACGCTTGTAATCCCAGTACTTGGGAGGCTGAGACAGGAGGATCACTGGTTCAAAGATAGCCTTAGCAAGTAGTGGGATTCATCGACCCAATGAGAGCCTGTTTCCAAATAAGAAGTAAAATTGGGCTGAGGGTGTAGCTCAAAGGTAGAATGCCTCTGGGTTCAATCCCCAGTACCCCCTCCCCCCCCACACACAGTTGGGATAGATACCCTACACCCTAGTCCTCCCCCCGCCCCGACTCTGCTCTTGGAAGTGACAGGAGGCTGGGTCCCCCAGGGACAGAGGCTGCTCCAGGAGCCTGGTCAGGGCCCCTCCCTGTCCTTGGCAACACCCCTTGAGGAAGCAGGGAGGAGCGCTCCCTCCCTTATCCTGTGGCTACGGGGCCAACCCAGGAAGCTGCTCTCAGGACAATGGTCTCTGAAATGTCCGAGGTGCCACTGACTCGGGCACTTGGGACAGATCCTTTGGTTCTCCCATCCCCCCAGGCACAGCTGGGCGTGCTGTTACTCATTGGGACAGTCCCTGCCTGGTGTCCAGTGCCACCACGAAGCCTCTGGACAATCGATTAACCCACACCTGGCCATGCAGCTTTGCTGCTGAGCCCGGCCGTCTGGTGGCCTTGCTCAGTTGGTGTCCCTGAACAAGCTCCCTCACCCCACCCCGGCTCCCGCCTCCCCTCTGCTCAGCGCGCCCTGCAGCTCACCTCCTGGCCTGCCCCAGGTGCTTTCCCGTCCCCTCTCTAGATGCGCCCACGGCAAAGCTATTACCCGAACCGATGGCCAGAATAAAAAATTAAAATTCCACCTATTCCTCTCACTCATGCATTCCCTCCAGACCACTGGGCTCAGGGCAACGTGCATGCTGCACCCCCTGCTCCCCCGAACACACACTGTAGGCCCCGGGAGATGGGGCACTCCTGCCCCATGAGATAAAGCCTGGTGAGGTCTGTTGCTCAGAAACTGCCTGAGAGCACAAGAATGACAGCCCGGAAAGGCTTGGGCACCCGGCTGGGGCCTCCCGTGGGGGTGAGAGAACCTTCCCAGAGAGGGCCAGCCGCTGGCTCTGGACACATCAACGATTCAGTGGCCGTCATGCCAGCCTGGCTCCTGCCGAATGGGACTGTCAACAAGAGTTGTGTGGTGTCCCTCTTTCAGCTGCAGCCCGGGGCGGCCCTGCCCATCTGCTCCATCACCAGCACAGTGCCACACCACCCAGGCCTGGACGCAGAACCTGGAACAGAGCCACCAGGACAGCAGCCTCGTCCTGGTGTGAGTCTCCCCGCTTCCTTCCCGAGTCCTCAGGAGCAATCCTGCACCCCTGGCCACCCTGCTTCCCCCTGGGCTTGGGAGAAGGGAGGCTGTGACTCTCCGGGCCACCCTGCCCTGGGCACACGACCCAGCCTAGCTGTCATGCTGAGCAGTGGGGTGAGTGGGAGACAGTGCTGTCGGGTTTCTTGGCTTCCTCCCCATCTCCCAATCAGCAATTGGGTGGCAAGGGGGATGTGGGGTACTGGCGGTCCACCATCAGGGGAAAGCACAGGAAGCCGAGGCTCAGAGAGGTGAAGAATTTATCCAAGGCCACACAGTCGGAAAGTGCCAGCACACTCGGGTCAGGTGATCCTGCCCTTCCTCAGCTGCCCCCACACCTACGGGGCTCTGGCCCTCCCTGTGGCTTGCCAACCTGCGTGAGCCCCATGGGGAGACCACCCCAGCTGTCCCAGGCTCCAACCTTGACACCCCTCCTCCTGTAAACAGTCAGAGCCAGGGGCAGGGAAGTCCCCTTGCTGCCAGGTGAGAAGTGACAGAACGGCCCCAGGATATTAGGTGCACACCTGGACAGCTCTGGGCTGGTCTTTTGGAGCTGTGACTTGACTGTACCCACAAATGAGGTCTTGCACTCCTGAGACACAGGCACACAGCCCGCGAACCCTATGCACTCGCCCAAGCCTGTGCCTGGAACCCGGGAACTACGTTCTGCGCATGTGACTTCCCGTCCGCTTTGGCAGCGGCGTGGTGCCGCTTCCTGTCCTGGGGGGTTCTTTCTGTCACCTTCTCACCCTGCAACTAGCTCAGGGCCAATGTTAAAGACACTCGTTCTTGTGAAGTTTGATGGTGATTTACTCCTCTATTGAATTGTTTTGATGCTTCCATTAACAACAGTGATAATGACAGAGGTCATGATAATAATCACAGAGCACTGGCCATTTATTGGGAGTCTGAGCTGGGCCAGGTTATGTGACCTACATTAAGGACAATTCTGACAGCAGCCTTTCCTTGAGGCAGGTCACAACATTCTCACTGTACAGGTGAGGCTTGTTCAGGGGCCTGTCCCGTGTGTGAAGTCCCCCCCCCCCCCCCAGAACATTCTAGCATGGTTCTCCCTTCCCTGAGAGGGAAGGCGGCTGGCCCCCTCATATGTGTGGACAGAGAGAAAGATCAGGGGAAAATAGCAATTTAGTTGCAAGACATGAGAACCACCAAGGCTCTGGGCTATATCCTTGCTCCAGCCTCCCTGGCTGAGGCGTCCCACACAGGGCTCCTCAACTTCAGGGACAGAGCTTGGAGGAGATGGAGTCCACCTGCAGACCTGCTCCCACCAAGCCAGCATCCTAGGGTGCATTTTGCTTGCAGATCTATGGGCCAGCTCTGCCCCCTATTCCCTGAGACAGCATTACTACCAACTGCTCTTCCTTCCTGCCTCCTGCTCCTCTCTGGCGTCACCCTGACTGTCTCCCATACAGCCTGAAATAAAGCAAAGAGAAAAGCAAAGCCAAGACCAATGGCCAGAGCTCGGGGGGACCTGGAGAAGGAGGAAAAGGAGACGCAAACTCCTTGTACTGAAAGAGCCCACGGGCGGGGAGAGATGGGGAGGACGCAGCTTCCTACCTGTGATATTGACCTCCACTTGGCCCGAGCGGGTGCCGATGGGGTTGGTGGCCTCACAGACATAGGTTCCTGCCAGGCTGTAGTTGATGGGTCCCCTGAAGAAGAGGGTTCTGTTCTGGGCCTCCACACCCTTGGGGAGAGAGCCGTTCAACCTGCGGGAATTGGGAGGCACGGCCCAGGATTACGACTCTTGGCCCCAAGAAGCTGCTGCTTCCCCGCCTGCCTGACTCCAAGCCCACCAGCCCTTCTGCTGAGAGCATGCGGTAGGGCCTGTCTTGGAAGGAGGAAAAGAACAATAAGGATAGTTTCTTGCATTTGCCACTGTTATGCCATTCAGTGTGCTCACTGTAACACTGTAAGGTATGCAGAGCAGGTGAGTACTGGTCCCTCTTAACAGAAGAAACCTGAAGTTGGAATCCAACTAGGGAGGGGCAGAACGGGCTCTCTAGCCAGGTTTCTGGGCTCCCAGAAGCTGTTCTTTCTACTGCGCATGGCCCTTGGTCTCCTGGGCAGACAGCTGAGAGCAGGAATGCCTCGCCCTGACCCCAGATCTCCAGAAGCAGAACTCCTGGGGAGAGGAGACCTGTATTTTAGGAAGCTATTCAGCTGGCAAGGTAGGAATTGCTGTGTTCCATTTCACTCTCTTGCTGGGCATGTCAAGGGACTTTTCATGTGGGGAGCATTCTGAGAGTTTGCTGAGGTGGGGGACCTGCTTTCTTCCTCCTGATCTCTGGTGTCAGAGAGCTGTTATTCAGTGGGTCCAGCAGCTCCCCTGTCTGCAGAGGGAAACTGATAAGCAGCCTCTGCCAAGAAGCACTTTTTCTTCCCAGAAGTAGAGGATAATAGGTAGGGTATGCCTGGGTATGCCTCTACTTCCTGGAAAAAGGGCCTAGAGTCACTGTGGGCTGCTGTCTTCTGCCCCCATGCCAACCTTCTTGGTTCCCTCCACGCCCTGTCTTTCTGCATGCTCCACCCAGCTCTCTCCGGGAAGAAGCTGGGTCTAGGCTACTAGAGCTGGCTGCAAGGGGGACAGGACCCTCCGAGGGCCAGGCCCAAAGAACACAAAGAAAAGCACGGGGTGCTGGGATGCAGGGAGGAATCCCACGAGCATGGTGTTCTGGGCTGACGGCTGCCTCCACCCTAGAATCTGGGGGTGCTGGAAAAGAACAGAAACAAAGAAAGATCTGGGGTGCTCCAGAACGTCAGCTTCCCTGGGGACACCTCGATAAAAATAAATGCTGGGCCGGGGTGGGGGTGACTCAAGCTGAATCACTGAAGGAAAATGACAACATTCTTTATTAGCGAGAGGAAGGGAAGTGGATCGCCCCAGCCCCCAAACGCAGAGGTAAATGCGTATGTGTGTGCAGATGGGGGTCTTTCCTGGATCTCCTTCTTGCTGAGAAACCTGAGCCTAATTCCTTTCCCACCTCGGTTCCTGGAGCTCAGCCCGCCACGGTCCAGCCCTGCTCACTCACGTGGTCCAGTGGTACTCAGTGGCCGGCGGGTTAGCATCCACTTTGCACGTGAGCTTCACATCCATCCGCTGCAGGTACCAGTTGCCATCAAAGCCCTCGATGGTCACCTCGGGCTCATCTGCGGGGTGAGGGATGAGGTCAGGAGAGCAGGACTTTGGGTGAGGGAGCAGGGAAGGGATGGATGGAGCAGTGACGGGGAACAGGTGGGAGAGGGAGGGGGGTGGTATCGTGGGACCTCAGGCAGAAAGGGTGAGGGGATGGGAAGGAAGAGAGGGGGAAGGGGCAGAGGGAGAAAATGGCGAGACGGTACCCAGGAAGACAAGTGCAGGAAGAAGGAGGATGAGAGGTGCAAGAGGAGAGAGGGGTGTCTCGCTAGGCGGGAGGGAGGATGCCCTGCCCACTCACACTGCACATTGAGGGTCAGGCTTTCCTTGAAGCGGTCCATGTGGTAGTTGACGATACAGGCCAGGGACTGACGGTGGGCCTCCCGGCTGGGCACCAGGCGGTAACGGCTGATCACCGTCACCGTGCCGTTGGGATTCCGGATCTCCTGGTATTCTGCCTCGCCTTTCAGCCGTGTTTCCCAGGACACCACACTGGGAGGCTTCCCGTTGGCTGAGGTGCAGGTGGCTACCAGGACCTTGTCCTCCTGCCCCTTCCTGGCTTGCAGCACCTTCTGGGTGCCTTCTATCCAGTTGGTGGGCTTGGCTGTGAGGACAGAGCATCACAGGGTCAGCCCTGCTGTCTCGACTGCTGCACGGGGGACCTGCAGGTGGCCTGGCCATCCCTGCCCCACCCTGAGCTGCCCATGGAAGGAAGGTCTTTCTGTCTAACATCCTCCCAGCTTGGCTCTCCGGGCCCTTTCTGTCACACCTAAGTCTTCTTGGAGCCTGGCACACTCAGGCTGAGTGGCTCCTTCCTTTCCCCTGGTGTCTGATGCTGGCTTCCCGCTCACCCACAAACGTCTCAGCAGTGGCCTATCCTCTGCTCTGTCCTGATCCTTGGTGAATCATGGGCATCTTGGACAGAGGGCCTGGAAGCAGCAGGCTGGGAACTGTCGGAGCATGGCTGCCCGGTTACCCTGAGGACAGCCAAGCCCCCACATCCCCGGCCCCTGGACGAGCAGGAGAGGCGCGCTCTGACGGCTTACCCATCACCGTGAGGTTGAGCTGGCTCTCTCGGTTGCCCGTAGGGAAGGTGGCAAACTCGCAGATGTAGACGCCCTCGTCCTCCAGCTCCAGGCGGGAGAGCCGGATGGTGCCGTCGGTGAAGGAGGGCCGCAGGAACTCCACGCGCTCACGGTAGGGGACCAGCACGGAGACGCCCATGGCCGGGTTGTAGATGGCCACGTTCTGCTTGGAGCCATTGGTGGCCTTCTGCCAGGTGACCTGGGTGATCTTCACAGTGGGCAGGGGGTTGGTGAAGCTGCAGTGTAGCACCACGTCTGTGCCGATGAAGCCGTGCATGGAGTCGTTAACCTGCACCACCTGCGCGTGGACACCTACGGGGAGGCGGGAAGCTTAGGAACAGGCGCCCCACACGCGCCTGCGCTCTACTCTTGTCTTGGGGGCAATGATACTGAGGATTGAACCCAGGGTGCTCTACCTCTGAGCTACATCCTCAGCCCCCCCCCCTTTTTTTTAAATTTTGAGACAGGGTCTCGGGCTTGGGAACTCAAGTACTGGGATAACAGGTGTGCACCACTGTACCTGGTAGCAATCATTAATTTAAAAATTCTTATAAGCCAGGCATTGTGGTACACACTTGTAATCCCAGGGTTTGGGAGGTTGAGACAGGAGGATTGCAAGTTCGAGGCCAGCCTCAGCTACTTAGTGAGGCCCTCTGCAACTTAGTGAGACCCTGTTTCAAAAATAAAGAATAAAAAATAGGGCTGGGGGTATAGCTTGGAGGTAGAATGTTCCTGGGTTCAATCCCTAGTACTGCAAAAGAAAAAAAATTATAAAAATGTTATAAAAATGCTCTGAATAGTACTGAACAATATGGAAAACAAAATTAGAATATCCCATGATCTCACTGTTTGGGAATATCACTGACAATCTTGTAGGTTCCATCTTCTTTACTTCTTCTGTTTGTATATGTCTACATAACCATCCATTTTGTCAATATCACTCCATATAGTAAATACATGCCCAAACCCTCAGGCTCTGTGTGTGTGTGTGTGTGTGCGTGTGTGTGTGTGGTGCTGGAGATTGAACTCAGGGGCATTCTACCTCAGAACTACACTCCCAGCCCTTTTTATTTTTAACTTTGAAACAAGGTCTTGTTAAGTTGCTGAGGCTAGCCTCGAACCTGAGATCCTCCTGTCTCAGTCTCCCCAGTACTGAATTATAGGCATGTGCCACCATGCCTGGCTCTGCTCTCAGTTTTGATGAGGGTCCAAGTCCAGCCCCAGCCCAGGAACCCCCAGCTGCTTTGCCTTCCTGGGCCTCGGTTCCTGGTTCCCTCATCTGATAAGTGGGCAGATAATCCAGTCTTTGGCCTCACAGGATTGCGAGGGGAGCCAGATGGTGTAACGGAAGAGAAAGCGCGTCAGGGGCAGGAAGCTGTGGGTGACCTGTGGTCTTCTCTTTCACAACTGGGTCCCTGTTCCCTGGGGTGCACTGGCTTGGCCCTTCTTACCTGGCCTGGCAGAGGGACACAGGTGCTGCCCAGGGCCAGGGCTCTGTTGGCCCCCGTTGCCTGTACGTCATGTCTAAATGCCTTAACTTGGCTCTGGACATCCTTGTTACCTGCCTTTTGTCCACGTCCTGCCACGCCAGGCTGGACCCATCCTCAGAATGTGGCAGGCTTCCATGTTTCCTTCTCTCCCTCCTCCCGTTTGACCTAGGCACTATATGCCAGGATCTGTGATCAGCACTTAGGACCTGTCACGGAGCTCTTCCACCCAGGCCCCAAGAGCAGAGGCCACCGGCACAACACCTCCAGCGTGTGCAGTTCTCAACCAGAAGCCCTTCCCCACCTCCTTTAGGAAACCTCCGATCCTCCCAGCCAGAGCTAGGCGGCTGCTCCTAAGACAGCCTTGAATGTGGTCATCTACCCTCTGACTGCGAACATCTCCAGGGTAGGGTCTACGTCTTTTCCATCTCCACATCCCCACTGCTCAGCACAGCAACTGGCAGACAGTAGGTGCTAGTAAATTTATTGCCAGACTATAATAGAAGCCAAGAAAGCGGAGATTTGCAAGAAGGGGGAGAGACTGCCCTCGGGAAATGAATGAATGATTCCCTCCAGCTTCCCATTGATCCATCAATTTTTTTTGGGGGGGGTACTGGGGATTGAACCCAGAGAGCTCTGAGCTACACCCCCAACCCCTCAGCCCTTTTTACTTTTTAATTTGAAACGAGGTCTTGCTACGTTGCTGAGGCTGGCCTCAAAGCTGTAATCCTCCTGTCTTGGCCTCTCAAGTACTAGGATTACAGGCATATACCATACACCACCACCAGGCCTGGCTCCCTCACCACTGGTTTTATCCCGCCCAGAATGTCTTCTGCTGGAGCTTCCTCACCCTGATCCGAGATGAGCTCCTTAAGTTGGCACAGCCACCCCCCGCCCCAGCCTCTGCCTGTCTCACTCCTGAGCACAGGTCCCCCGAGCTGTGACCCTGTCACACACCTGTGTCCTTCAGGCCCCTGCATTCTGCTTTGCTCAGCTCTTCAGTGCCACCAATAATGCCAGGCCCCATGCTGTCCCAGAGCCAGGGGATGGCCCCCCAGGGAGTTTGAGAGCCAAGAGAAGTTGGGGCTTCCGCCTGCCTCCTCTCAGTGATGGAGACACAGGAGCAGCTGGGCTCCTCTGAGCACTCTCAAGCCCACCTGGGTACAGGGAACTGCTTCCTGCTCCTGCCCTTCGGAGGACACAGGTGACAGGGGTCCTGGTGCTTAAGAAATGCTTGCTGAAGAAATCTGTCTTTGGCCCCACCAAGCCAGGCCCTCGCTACGCTCAGAGTTGCCACCATGTCCTCCCAGTCACAGCCCCAAGGCGGTAAGGCCCATTGGGTGTCCCCAGCCAGCCCCTCAGCCAGGCTGTGGCGCTTCTGGGCTGGTGCCACACCCGACACCTCTTGGGCAGAGGTGTTTTGGCTGGAGGAGCGGAGGGGAGGGTGCCGCCCACAGTCAGGGGGCTGGCTCAAGCGGCTTGCCGCCCTGGTACCTCAGTCAGTCGCTTTCCCTTTCTGAGTCCCTTTTTCTGTCCTCTGCAGAGGAGCAGGCTCTCTGGCCCCATCTGAGGGCAGCCCTGCCTGCGCCCCACCCCGGCTGCAGGCCCAGGCGAGGTCAGTGGGCCGATGGTTGGTCCAGCGCTCTTGCTGACTGGTTGCTGGCAGCCAGCTGAGCCTAGATCCTCTGGGCAGGATAAATGGGTGCGCCTGCCCCACCCCCAGCCTCCACTCCCCAAGCCTGCTGGAGGCTGCCCAGCTGAGATAATGTGGGTACAATTGGGGAACAAACTTGTGGCGCACAAAGCCAGGAACTGGAAAAGCCAGTTGGAGGCCCGGCCACGGTGAGAGCGGGAGAAGAGGCGTGCACCAGGAGCTGTCTTGGGAGGGTGCCAAGCCCCCAGGGGAAGCTGCAGGGGGACCAGGCCTCTAGGCCCCACAAGCCGGGCTCCTCTCGTTCCCCTGCGACAGGGGCAGACAGGCTCAGCTGCCATCTGGAGCAGGGACCGAGGCGAGATTGACGACTGTGCCTGGCCGTGGGGTGGGGAGCAGGCTCGAGAGGCTAGGTGCCCAGGAAGGGCACCCCCAGAGTGTATTTTGGGGTAGCTCTACCAGAAGCAACTCTGGAGGTAGGGCAGTGAGCAGAATACTTGACACCCCTCACTGTACTAGCTGGGTGCTCTTGACCTTCCTGGCCCAGTGAGGGAGCTCCTGGGACCAGCACACTGACTGCCTTTCCTCCTTGCCTCTGGGGTGGGGGAAGCAGCCCCAGGGGGCAGGGATGGGAGTCTTGGGTCCCTGAGGACGGTGATCCCAGGGCCTGGAAGCCTCCTGCCTCAGTCTGACAATCTGCAAACGGATGCTAGTGGCTCCCGCCCTCTGGAGGGCTGTGCCAGCACCACCCACTGCAGGCAGCAAGGCGGTGGGATCGGCGGGCTGGCCCCTCACTGCTGCGTCTCCCAGCTGGCTAACCTCGGCCAGTGACAGCCTCTCTGCGGCTCAGTGTGCACAGAGGTGGTACATCTGCAAAACAGGGATTCTCAGAGTTAGTGCCTGCTCTGAAATACTGTTGGAAGGACTAAAGGAAGAAGTACACAGGAAACTGGGAAGGCAGAGCTGAGCGCGGTAGATGCTTGCTAAATGTTAGTTACCCACATCACCACAGTTCACCCATGAAGCCATAGGCCTCTTTCCTGGAACTTCATTCAACACGTTTACTGAGCTCTGACCCACACCGGGCACTGTGCGGGGTGCTACGAGGCCCCCGTCCGCTCGAGGACACCCTGTGGCCCTCGTCCCTTCATCCTTTGCGGACACGTCTACTTAACCTCCAGCAGCATACACCATGCACCTGCAGCCCTTTCTTTTCTGTTTCCTGGCAGGCCTTGAGTCTGTCCTATCTCACGACCGGCTCAGGGGATTGAGCCTTTGGGTCGGGCTGAGCACATCACTCCTGATGCAGGGGCTCCAGGGCTTGGGAAACTCTGTGCTGACCCTCTCTGCTCCCCCGGGGGCTCTGGGAACTGGGGCTACCAACATGGCGGCAACCTGGAGCTCAGTGGACCACGCTGTCCATCACTTCCCAAGTCTGAGGGGCTGGCTCGCCTGCCCAGGAACACAGAAGAGCAACCGCAGCCCAGGGCTCTTCCCACCCCGCCCCCAACACAGACGCCAGCTCACTCAAATTCTCCAGGGTCCTGGTTCTGGGGTGTCCCTGCTGGAATGTCCCCTCAGAGCCTCTAGCAGCCCCTTGTGACAGAAGGCTGCAGACGCCAGTTACAATCCGGCAGCCACAGTACCTACTGGCTGCCGGCCCTGGGGGCCAGTGACTGGGTGCCAGGCACAGGGACTTGGGGAGCCCAGGCGGGTGCCTGCAGGCGGCTGGTGTGTGCCAGTGAAGGGTCAGATGCCCATGGGGACCCGTGACCTCAGTGAAGGGGTGCTTCCATCACAGTGACAGAGAGAGAATGACTGTCTCTTTTTGTGGTGTTGGGGATTGAACCCAGGGGCAGTCTACTGACAAGTTATACCCCGAGCCCTATTTTATTTTTTTATTTGGGAATAAGGTTTAAGTTGTTGAGAGCCTCACTAAATTGCTAAGGCTGGTCTCAAACCTGTGTCCTCCTGTCTCAGCCTCTCAAGTACTGGATTACAGACATATGCCACCAGGCCTGGCAACTCTCTCTTTCTTGACTCCCCTATTAGCCGGGGGCCCAGGACACAGGTCCCTGGGGCTTGTGCTCAGAGTGCCTCAGTTTCCCCAGTGGAGCTCAGGTTGGGAATTTGGGCAACCTGGCTTCCCAGAAGTGCTGAGCCAGCAAGGCGGGCATCTCACCCCCACTCCCCGCGGCAAGTCACAGACCTGCCAAAGTCCCAGCTCAGCAACAAAACACAAAGGTTTCTCAGTTGTGGCAGACAAACCTGCTCTCCAAGGCCCAGCCCTGCCCGCTGTGGAGCGAACCTGCAGGCGGGTGCCACAGGTTCCCACGCGGCGGGTGTGGCACGCTCTGCTACCTTCGACCCGCTTTGAGCAGTTCCTCTCCCTGCCCTTTTAAACCTCAGACCCCTCTCCCCAGTCAAGAGTCCGGCAGGTTGGGCTTGGGTGGGTGGGTAGGTGCATCGGGGTAACTAGGAGAGGCTTTCTGGCATGGACCACCTTGCTGTCTGTCTGCCAACCCAGACCTTCCTTTCCTGAGACCCGCCTGGGCACCTCAGTTGGGCGGGGAAAACAGTAGGCCTGGATCTGCGTGTCTGTGTATGGGTAGTGGGCTCCTCGAGGGCCTCTGCAAGCTACCTCTTTTGGGACCCACCTCTAGTGCTTTCCAGGGATGCTCCCTCCTCCCCTCCAGGAACTGGCAGCAAGGAGCAGGACTTCCGGTGAAAAAGCAGCTAAGTGGAAGTGGGAATGAGTCACCCTCCGGGAGGGGGAGGGCCCGAAACTCTGCTGAGTCAGCAGAGTGACCTAAGGTTACAGGCCCCCTCCTCCCAGCACAGCCGCTTCCAGATGTCACCTCCCAGGGCTGACTAGTGCTTGCTTTCCAAGGCCAGGACCAGCTTCCCCTGGGAGCACCTGGCCTGGGAGATGGGGAGGGAACCCCTTTTCTGGGGTCTCTTCCCCAGCCACTGTTACCCAGCTCTGATCACTCTGCCAGAAAGAACCCACAAGGCCAGGGCTTCTACTCAAGTCCTCTGAACTTGTCTGTCTCATAGCTATGGCCTGGGCACGGGTCCCCCTTACTCCAGGAGCCTCTTGTGGCCCAGGTGGCATCCTCTGGACTCCCCTCTACGCCCACAATGGGGACCAGGGTGCCCCAACTCAGAGGGCTCATCAAGGAGACAGGAGTGGAGCTGACCAGTCTTGCCCCAGCCGGCCCTCACGGGGCAGGGCAGGGCGGGGCAGGGCAAGAAGGCTCAGGGCTGGGTGACAGCCGTTAACCAGCATCTCTTCTCGCCTCCTGAGGTGCAGAGATTTGGCTGGTGGGAGGTGACCCTGGGGATTCTGTCTTGGGAACAGTGCCGTAGGGCCGGCTCCGGGTGTCTTGGGGTGCCTGAGTCCCCTCCACCCCCACCTTGCCAGCAGCAGGGGTGAGGATATCCCAAGGTCCCACAGCCAGGGGCTAATTACTGCTGTCCAAGCCCAGGGACCCCTATCCCTCCTCTGGGGTCACAGAAACGGCCTGTGTTTTCCTCTTGGCCGATGTCCCCCCCACCACACACACGGGGTTGGTTAATGATGGGCTGTGGGACCGGCGCCGGCGCCTGGAGCAGGGGAGCCCAGTGCGTGGGAGAGGAGGGGACGCGCGGCCTGGGAAAAGCCCCGGGAAGGAGCCGGAGCCTAGGATCTCCCAGACGGGCCGGGCTGGCCCTGCTCTGTATCCTGGAAGCCCTGGGTGGCGGCAGCCGGGGGGGGGGGGGGGGCGGCTCTGTCCCATCTCTTTCTGAAACCTGGCAGGACAGGTCGGGGGACTGAGATGAATCAGGGAGCTTGGGTCTGCCTTCTCCCAGAGAGAAGCAAGTACGGAGGCTGCTGGCCTGCTCCGGCCTGCGACGCGGCCCCTCTTTTCCACCCTGCGTGTCCTGCAGCACATGGGCCACTCTTCCTCTGGGCAGGTGGTGGCCAGGGAGGGCACCCGCTGGAAGCTGGGAGAGGTGGGCTCCGTTTGTCTGGCTTTGGGCTGGTGTGCTTTTCTGTACTCTGGGAGCGCTGTAATTTCCACCCGACCTGGCCAGCTCACTGTCTTCTCTGGCCCTGCCTGTCGCCTGGACCTGCCTCTGGGAACCTGTCTACCGGTGGCTCTCTGCCTTTACATGCCCTCCCCCTCCTCCAGGAAGACTTCCCAGATTAAGTGGCGTGACAGGCAAATGGAGTTCTTCTACAGCCAAGCCATCACCAGGGCCGGCGGACACTATCTCCTAAATAGCTCTGGATTCCTCTTCAGTCTCCAGCCCCACTGGCCCCAACCCAAACTCCTCCTGGGCTCCCTCCCACCAGTGCCCCCCCTCACCTCCACACCTCATCTCCTCAGCACCCACCTGCCCTCCTCCTCACCATACCTTGTCCCTGTGAAATTCAGATCGTCCCTGACCAGCCCACTGTGGTACATACAATATTAAGTCTGCGGAGCCCCCGCCGGCAGCTCCCACTCTAACCCCCTCCCCCTCAGAAGCCGGAGTGATCTCTCTAAAGTGTAAGTCACCTCCACTTCCAGTCTCCGCTGGCTTCCTGCCATCCTCAAGATCAAGTCCAAGGTCCCCCTGGGCTCTGGACCTCACCGTGGGCCTCCAGCCACCTCCTTCGCCTGCTTTCTCTCTCCTGCCACACTGAACACTACATTCAGTTCCTCGTGCTATTCCTTCCGCTAAAAACGTGCATCCTGTGACCCACTCAAGTGTTCTCCGTGCTTCCTGAGTCCCTTACCCTTGGTTTTTGAGGTGGTGGCTTCCTGGAGTGGCCCCCATCACAGGCAGGTATTCCTGCACTCTGAGGGCTCTGGCGCTAGGCATGCACCTGTCACAACACTTCAGCTGAGCACCCAGTGCACAGGACTCCCAGGGGGCCCGTGTGGTTGGGAGACAAGGCTGTGAACCAGCTGAGATCTCGGGCCAGGGCCAGCCATTCCTTAGGTCTGCCTGCAGCTTCCCGCAAACTGCACATTAGCCGTGGGTGACGGAGAGTGAGGCCTCACGCCTGCAGAGGGGCCCCGACTTTCCCGTTCCTTGACTGAAAGCAGGAAGCGGTACCCTGACAGGTGTAGGTCAGCCTGACCTCTCGCCCCCCTCTGGAGCCATATCCTGCTTGCTTCCAGGTGCTGCTTCTTGATTCCTTTCCTCTCTTCTCTGGCCCAGTCCCTAGCACCCAGTCTCTCTTCCTTCCTCACACCAGACCATAAAGTGAAAAATATTTTTCTCACCCAAGCGAGCTGCGGCCCTGAGGCCCTCGCTCCCCATATCTTAGTCCTGTTTGTGTCTGCATGCCTCAAGCTCCACGTACTCCCACCGCTGCCTGTCCTGGACCCTCAGCCGTGTGGACCCAGAAACCCCTGGCTCGAAGGCCATGATTCTGACCCCAGTTGTATAGCAAAAGACTCTGTCTCACGACAGACACCACGGCCTGGACTTCCCTTGGCAAGCATGCATCGTTCATGACACTTTTGGAGGCAATGGTGTCTTTGGAAGGCCAGAGTAGGGGTGGGAGAGGCTGGGGTGGGGGTGGGGGCTCCCGAGAAAGCTGAGGGAGGAGTCTCCAGGCTTCCCTGGGAGACGCTTTCAAAAGCTCGGTACTGATGTATGCAGTCTCAGCCCTCCGGGTTCCTACCGTTCAGTAGGATGCAGAGGGCTGCCCAAAGGAGCCAGTTGGGCCCCCCAGAACCCTGCTTTGCCAATGCCCTGTGCAGCTACGGGCAGCTGCTTGCAGGGATGGCCGTGGGGGAGCCTGCTGGGGGGTGCAGGGAACCTGCCTGCAGGGAAGGCTCATCCTAAGAGTGCAGGGTGGGGTGTATCAACTAATTAGCCCATGAGCACTGACTGAATTCAGACAGATCTGGGCTGTCTCTGCAGCTTCCTAGCCGCAGGACTCTGAGTAAGTTGCGTGAATCTTCCTGGGCCTTGGTTTCCTTTGTATAAAATGGGGATGGTGATAGTACTACTTCCTAGGGCTGATGAACCAGAAGAGCTCACACACAGTGCTCTGTAGTCATATTATTGCAGCGCGGGGAGCAACCTGCCTAGGGTTCAGGTGAGCCAGTTTCCATTGAAGGCCTCCATGCCGTTCTGAGTCCTCGCTGTGCCTCTCCCCTGGGCAGTAATGACTGGTGAGGCTGGATAATGCTGTTGTGGGGCCATTCCGGGCAGTGACATCCCTGGTCTACCCACTAGATGGCAGGAGCTTGGCCTCCACGTCTAACAAGCAAACACACGCCTTTGGACCTTGTCACCTGTCTCCTGTGGGCAAAATCGCCCCTAGTCAAGACCACTGGCCTAGAGGAGGGGGCGCTAAGCTCAGGCAGCGGTGGTGGAGTCCATGGTGGGGGCGCAGGTGACTGTGGCAAACTAGGTGTAAAAGGGAATGGGGGACACTCCTGAGGGCTCTGGCAGTGACCTGTCCTTACGTGTCCAGGGACAGAGGGTCCAGAGAACAGTGGTGTCGGCCTCCATGTCAAAGAGCCTGCTCCTGGACTCTGTAGGAGGGGCAGTGAGCTGTGCTGGGGAGACAGGCAGGGAGAACAGGGCTGTCAGAGCGTGGGGCATGGAGTGGCGTGAATGTCCCTGGAGGATCAAGGGGACAGGAAAGGGCAGCAAGGGGAAAGGACACAGACAGGGAGACCACAGAGGAAGTGTTGCTGGGAGGTTGAGGCAGGGGGGCGAGGCTGCGTCTCAGCAGAAACAAGGTCAGGGGCATCTTCCTCTGGCTGGTAAACTGCTATCATTTCAGAAGGATTTTCACCTCGTTTGGTTCCTGCTTAAGCAAAATCCACAACATGTGTTCTCTGCATTAGTGGAGTGTTTGTGCTTAATTAGTGGCAAATTCTTTCATATTAAAGTCATTAAGTTTTGCTGTTTGCGTTCCTCACCCCGGGCCTGGCTCTCCTGGTGTTCCCTTTAGCATAGGAGGGTCTGACTGCAGACACACAGGTTGCTCCAGCCCCATGGTCTCCAGAGGTGCCTGCACATGCAATACATGTGTGCTCGTACAAACACGCACATGCTTCACGTGGCTTTCGGACCCTGTGGCACCACCTCCTGTGCTGGTCCTGCCAAGTTCACTGTGTCCAGAGAGGCAGCAGGACTGAGAGCTTGAAGCCTATAGGGATCCTGGGAAGGGTAGGTGGGGCCCGGCTCCCAGCATCCCGGGAAGGACTTGGTCCCACCAGCTCTAGTGCAGCGAGACGCTGCTCTGTGGTCATAGACTGTGGTGGCAATCCTGAGCCCCTGGACAGGGAAGAGGACCAGGCACCAGAGCCCTAAAGCCATCTCTTCCCACCCACCGGCTTCGGCAGCAGTGTTCGAAGGGCCTGCTCAGGGAAAGCCCCGCCCTGAGATGCCAGTGGGCTCAATTTGGACTCAGACCCTGGCAGACCAGCCTCGCTCCAAGTCTCCAGCTTCAGGGCTGTCTCTACCCTAAAAAAGTCCTCTATAAGCTGGCTGTGGTGGTGCACACTTGTAATCCAGTACTTGGGAGGCTGAGAAGGAGGATCACGGGTTTGATGCCAGTCTCAGCAACTTAGTGAGGCCCTGTTTCAAAATAAAAAATAAAAGGGCTGGGAATGTAGCTCAGAGGTAGAATGTCCTGCGTTCAGTCCCCAGCACTAAAACAAACAAACAAACAAACAAACAAACAAACAAACAAACTCCTTGGCAGCCGACAAGCTCTGCTCCTGGGCCAGGGACCGCAGGGTGGAGGACAGCAGTCATTGTGAGCTGCACTTCAGTGGCCCAGGTCTAGGGGCAGACTAGAGGAGGCTGGAGACAGGACCGGCCAAGGCTTGGGGTCGGGCTTTTCTCTTTGATCCCTCCAGGGGCTCTCGGTGGTGGGGCAGGCAGGTACCTGGTGTGCTGGGGCAAAGGGGAGGCAAGACTCATGCTTGGCGTGCTCTCCTGTCTGATGAGCATCCAAGCCCCACCGTGGACAGACTGCCCAGTGCCCCAGAGGTCAGACTCATGTCTGGTGGCATCTGAGCAGAACCCCAGGAGATGAGGACTTCGTGCAACAGAGGAAGTGGGAACTCAGGGAAGGGGCCCGAGCACCTGGTACTCGTCCTCCGGTCACGCAATTGCTTCAGAACCCAACCTGCTTTCCGGCTCAGCTCCCACTCAGCCCCCTGCCCCGCGCTGGCCACGGCTGGGTAAGAACCGACACTTCCCCTCCAGATATAGGCGATGGTACGGGTCCCCCAATCTCTGAGAATACCAGCCCTAGCTGTAACACCACAACTCCATGCACCCCCCCCCCCCCCCCCCCA
>PVLC010008413.1:35871-58771 GCA_004027655.1 Graphiurus murinus | reverse complement strand
GTACTGGGGATTGAACTCAGGGGCATTCTACCTCCGAGCTATACCCCCAGCCCTATTTTTTATTCTTTATTTTGAAACAGGGTCTCACTAAGTTGCGGAGTGCCTCACTAGGTAGCTGAGGCTGGCCTCGAACCTGGATCCTCCTGTCTCAGCCTCCCGAATGCTGGGATTACAAGCGTGCGCCATCACGCCCGGCTCACTTGTTTATTTTTTAAACAAGGTCTCAGAGGGGTATGGTGGTGCACGCTTGTAATCCCAGCCTTTGGGAGGCTGAGACCTCACCGCCAGCCTCAGCTGCTTAGTGAGGCCCTCCGCAACTTAGACCGTTTCAAAAATAAAGAATAAAAAATAGGACTGGGGCCAGGCATGGTGGCAAATGCTTGTAATCCCAGCATTTGGGAGGCTGAGACCGTAGGATTAGGGTTCGCGGCCAGCCTCAGCTACCTAGTGAGGCATTCCGTAATTTAGTGAGACCCTGTTTCAAAATAAAGAATAAAAAATAGGGCTGAGGGTGTAGCTCGGAGGTAGAATGCCCCCAGGTTCCATCCCCAGTACTGCTAAATAAATAAATAAATAAATAAACAAGGTCTCACTGGGTTGCTGAGAGCCTCCTGTGTTGCTGAGGCTGTTCTTGAACCTAGGATCCTCCTGTCTCAGCCTCCCAGGTACTAGGATTACAGGGGTGCACAACCACACCCAGCTAATTTATTCTTAAACATTTTATTCTTTTGTATGCTAGCACATATTAAATAATTTCTTAACTTCTTTGTTTGATTATTCTTTGCTACTGTACAGAAATGCAGTGCTTTGTGTGTGTTGATACTGTATCCTTACAACTTTGCAATTTTATTAGCTCTAAGGGTTGTTGTGTGTATTAGCTCTAACAGTTTATTATTAGCTCGGACAGATTATTGGAATCTTTAGAATTTCATTCATTATTTCTAACAGTTTATGTAGAATCTTTTACTTATAAGATCATATCATTTGGGAGCATAGATAATTTTACTTCTTCCTTTCAAAATTAGATGCCTTTTATTTCTTTTTCTTGCCTTATTGCTCTGAGGAGGCTTTCCAGTACTGTGTTGAATAGAAAAGGTGAGAGCCAGGTGTGGTAGCACACGCCTATAATCCCAGTACTTGGGAGGCTGAAACAGGAGGATCACAGGTTCAAGGATAGCCTAAGCAATCTAGGGAGACCCTGTTTCAAAAAAAGAAGAATAAGCCAGTGGCTCAAGACTGTAATTATAGTACTTGGGAGGCTGAGACAGGAGAATCACAGGTTTGCAGCCAACCTCAGCAATTTAGCAAGACCCTCCATGCCTTTGTGAGACCCTGTTTCAAAATAAAAAATAAGCTGGGTATGGTGGTGCATGCTTGTAATCCTAGTACTTGGTAGGCTGAGACAGGAGGATCACAAGTTCAAAGCCAACTTAGTGAGACCCTGTTTCCTAATAAAGAATAAAAAATAGGACTAGGGCTGTAGCTCAAAGGTAGAATGCCCCTGAGTTCAATCCCCAGTACTGCAAAGCTAATTAATTAATTAGTTAATTAATTTAAAAATAAAAATAAAATAGGACTGGACTGGGAGTGTAACTCAGAAGTAGAATGCCCCTGAATTTAATCCCCAGTACTGCATTAAAAAAAAAAGAAGGAAAAGAGATGAGTGTAGTTGTCCTTGTCTTCCCGATACTGGAAGAAAAGCTCTTCATTTTCAACCATTGAGTAGGATATCAGCTGTGGACTTTTGTAGACACCTTTATCATGTTGAGGAAGTTTCCTTCTATTCCTAGTTTATTTTTATTTTGAAACAGAGTCCCGCTAAATCGATGAAAGTCTCTATTTGCCCAGGATGTCTTGCAACCTGCACCCTCCTGTCTCAGCCTCCCAAGTACTGTGTTACGGTTTTGGTGTCACTGTGAGTCCTTTTCTTAGCTCGGTATAGAAATAAAGAGCCAGAAAACTTAGATATGCTGCTAAGGTAAGATTTACTGCAAAGCAAGAGGAAAAGCACTAAGCCGGGCATGGTGGCGCATGCTTGTAATCCCAGCATTCGGGAGGCTGAGACCAGAGGATCCAGGTTCACGGCCAGCCTCAGCTACCTAGTGAGGCACTCCGCAACTTAGTGAGACCTGGTTTCAAAATAAAGAATAAAGCCGGGTGTGGTGGCGCACGCTTGTAATCCCAGCATTTGGGAGGCTGAGACCAGAGGATCTGGGTTCGCGGCCAGCCTCAGCTACCTAGTGAGGCACTCCGCAACTTAGTGAGACCTGGTTTCAAAATAAAGAATAAAAAATAGGGCTGAGGGTATAGCTCGAAGGTAGAATGCCCCTGAGTTCAATCCCCAGTACCGCAAAAAAAAAAAAAAAAAAAAAAGAGGAAAAGCACTTACACTGGAGAGAGTAAAGTGGGGTGCACAAAAGACAGACACTGTCACCCTAAATCTTCAGGGTTTATATCTAAGTCCTGTTTCCTTATATGTCTTCATCAGTAACTGAGCGAAGGGCTACGTGGTGTTTCTCAGTCCCCCTTTAAGTCCCAGTGTCAGTAACCTTTTAGGTCCCAGTGTCTTCATCTGTCTTATCTTGGTTGCTATGCCAACAGCCTGCCTGATGCATTAGTACACAGCAGTACATGAACCATCTGCTGCCACCATGCATGGCTTTATTCCTAGTTTGTTGAGATTTTTTTGTTTGTTTGTTTTTTTGTGGTATTGGGGATTGAACTAAGGGGCATTCTACCTCAGAGCTACACCCCTATCTCTATTTTATTTTTTAATTTAGAAACGGTCTCACTAAGTTGCGAAAGACCTAAATTGCTGAGGCTGGTGGTGAACCTGTGATCCTTCTGTCTCAGCCTCCCAAGTACTGGGATGACAAATGTGTACTACCATGCCCAGCTGTAAAGTAGATTTTACTGGGAAATATAGAGCCTTGTAAAGACACATTGGGAAAGACCAAAAATATATGAGTTCAGCTTCTAATTTAAGGAGAACACAATAAGCCTGGGAAGCTAAGGCAAGAGGATTGCAAGTTTGAGGCCAACCTTAGCAACTTATAGCAAGACAGTATCTCAAAATAAAAAATAAAGCCACTCGTGGTGGCGTACGCTTGTAATCCCAGTTCTACTTGGGAGGCTGAGACAGGAGGATCACAGGTTCATGGCCAGCCTCAGCTACTTAATAAGGTAGTGAGATCATGTTTCAAAATAAAAAATAAATAAACTGGGCTTGGCGGCTCACGCTTGTAATCCCAGCATTTGGGAGGCTGAAACCAGAGGATCCCGGTTCACAGCCAGCCTCAGCTACCTAGTAAGGCACTCCGAAACTTAGTGAGACCCTGTTTCAAAATAAAAAGAATAAAAAATAGGTCTGGGGATGTAGCTCGGAGGTAGAATGCCCCTGAGTTCAATCCCCAGTACCACAAAAAAATAAATAAATAAATAAATAAATAAATAAAATAAAAATAAAAAATAAAATCTGGCTGGGGGTAGCTTGGAGATAGAATGCCTCTGGGTTCAATCCCCAGTGCCACAAAAAATAAATAAGTAAGTAAGTAAATAAATAATAAAAAGGGTGTCGGGTGTGGTGGTACATGCTTGTAATCCCATTACTTAGAAGGCTGAGACAGGAGGATCACAAGTTTGAGGACAGCCTCAGAAAATAGTGAGATTCTCATCAACCTACAAGACCCTGTTTCAAAATAAAAATAAAATAGGGCTAGGGGCATAATGGGTTCAATCCCCAATCCCCAGTGCCACAAAAACAAAACAAAAATAAAAAGGGTCAGGGGTACCTGGGCGTGGTGACACTTGCTTGTAATCCCAGTACTTGGGAGGCTGAGACAGGAGGATCACAGCTTCATGGCCAGCCATGGCTACTTAGTGAGGCCCTCCCCAATTTAGTGAGACCCTCTTTCAAAATAAAGACTAAAAAGTAGGGCTGGGGGTGTAGCTCAAAGGTAGAATGCTCTTGGTTCAATCCCCAGTACCAAAAAAAATGGGGAAACTGGGCACCTCTGGGTTTAATCCTGGGGGCAGAGTGGAAAGAAGACATTTATTTGTTTGAGACAAATCTCACTGACAAAAGATCAGTGAGACACAACAGAGTCACAGGCAAGAGGGCAAAGGGCAAAGGGGAGGGCAAAGGGCAAAGGGCAAAAGGGGCTTGCCTTACTTGAGCTGAGAGAGAAGTCCGTCTCAGGGAGACACCTTGGAAGCCCCCAGCCCAGATGCCTAGGAGGGAGCCGAGGAGGTGTGGGAGTCCTTCCCCTTTGCCCCTGTGGTTCATCTGCAGAGAGGATCCATCTAAGAACTTTCTCTGTCCTCTGTTCACTCAGGACTTGTTTTTTAAGTACACCTGGAATAACTTTTTGCACTTCCAAGTGGAACTATGCATAGCCGCTATTCTTTCCCATGCTGCCCGGGAGGAGAGGGTCGAAGCCAGTGGACCTGAAAGCCGGGCAGAGCCTCCGCAGCAGGGGAGTGGAAATGGGAGCCGGGAGCCCCCCACACCAGCCGCCAGCCCCCCCGAGAACACCATGGTGACCCACGTAAGTCTCCGTGTAGGTGCGAGGGTGGGCATCGCCTCCTGGCCCTCATGTGGGCGGGGGTGCGTCCTTGATTCATGAAGAAACATCTGTTTGCCAGGATCACAGAGCTGGTGCCAGGAAAAGTGGGGGCAGCCTTGTGACCCACAGTGTGGTCTCCTGTTGTAAACAGTGCCAAGGCTTTCTGGGCTTCTGGACCTGGGTGCCTCCGAGACGCTCCCGGTCTCTCGCTCTCTCGCTCCTCCTTGCCTCTTGGCTGAGCATCTAGCATCATCCCTACACGAGCAGCGGTAGTCAGTGCTTGCCAGGGAAAGAAGGGAGGGAGGAGCCTTGTGGTGCCCCGAGCTCAGACCCACATGTGACCATTGCACGGGAGGGCAGGCAGGGCGGGCGCAGCCTGGACCATGCTGTGCAGCCGGGGTGGGAGGGTGGGGGTTCTTGGGAAGGGCCCCCAGGCCTCCCATCACAGGCCCCACAGACAGAAGTGCTTGAGCAGGTCCAGGAGGCCTCATTCCCGTTTGCCTTGATGTCCCACTGCATAAACAGCCAGGGACAGGCGGTTCCCACGACGAGAGCCCTGTGATGGGGTGGGAGTGTTTAGGGGCTGTGCATGCCAGCAGGGGATCTCCAGATAGTAAGGATGGGGATGTGAGTCGGGGCCTGTGATAAACATCCCAGGTGCAGGAAATGGTAAATATGCTGAGAGACCCAGCTCACCCTACTAGAGACTGAAGCAGTGGAACAGTGGCTGGAGGTGGAGCTGGTGGGCTGGAGAGGCCCTTCCCAAGAAGGGCGTCGCAGGTGCCAGCAGAGCTTGGAGGGTGGCCTCTGTGATCATGGTCCTTGTCCTCGGGTGCTCAGCAGCCTGAGACTCAGAGACCTTGGGCAGCTCCTGCTGGGGATCACAGAGCTTGGGCTGTGAGGTGTCACAGCCACAGGGTCCTCCGTGCTGATGGGCTGGCTTACTCCTGCAGCGTCTGGGGAAGGGGGGCGTGTGCAGCCCTGCAGGCCCCAGCTCACACTGCCTGCCCATCCCCAGCTGTTCCAGAAGTGCTGCCTGGTGCAGAGGATCCTGGAGGCCTGGGACGCCAACGACCACACACAGTAAGAGTCCCGGGGGGCTGCCTGCCAGCTGGGGACACAGCCACACCGCACCAGGGCTCGGCAACACTGCTCGTAGGACTTGGGTGTGGGGCGTCCAGGATTTGTGATCTGGCCCTGTGCCTTTTGCTGCCCAGGAAAGGATGTTGCTCCTGGGCAAATAGCTGTAAGGGCAGCCCAGGAAGAAGGATGCAGGGAGGTGGCTCGAAGGGGCAGGTGAACGATGGCCAGGCCTGGACAGTGGTGGTGAGTGGCCTCTCCCCTCCAGAGCCCACACAGCGCCTGCCCCATCTGTCTTGCCCAGACTGTGCAGCTGAAACCCCACGTCCATTCTTTTTGTTGTTGTTGTTGTTTTTTGTTTTGTTTTGTTTTTGTGGTACTGGGGATTGAACTCAGGGGCATTCTACCTACGAGCTACACCCCCAGCCCTATTTTTTATTCTTTATTTTGAAACAGGGTCTCACTAAGTTGCGGAGGGCCTCACTAGGTAACTGAGGCTGGCTGTGAACCCGGATCCTCCACTCTCAGCCTCCTGAATGCTGGGATTACAAGGGTGTGCCACCATGCCCTGCTCCCACGTCCATTCTTCATCTTACCAAAAACTTGGGGTACACTCCGTGGGCACTTGTACCAGGGTGCATTTCTCTTCAGTCTTCCTGGGCCTCCCTGCAGCCGGGAAGCATGCCTGAGTGTGGTCCAGGGCCTAGCCTTGGGCAGGCCTCCGTCCTTTGCTTTCCTGCTGGGCGGTGTGGGGAGGGTCTGAGCACAGTTGTGGGACCCTTGCCCTGGATCTGCAGGCATAGGGCCAGCAGAGGCTGTGCGGTCGGTCTGTGTTGAGGAGGCCTCCAGCACCAACAGGGGCAGCCTCCTGGGAGTGGCATGCCCAGTGCGTGCTCTGCAGCCAGCAGTCGCGCTCAGCTGCTGCTCCACTGCTGGCTCTGCAGGACTGGGCCGACACTGTGGCCTTTCTGCCTCAGTCTTCACACCGTACAGTGAGCAGTATCTATCTTGTGAGCACTTCTTGGTGGGGAAGTCAGCGGAACATGCTGCTTGAGGCAGGTACTCTGCAGCCACTGGCGTCCCGGAGGCAAGGCTACCAGTCAGGCACTGAGCAGAGCTGGGCAGTTGGCCTGGAGGTTAGCCTGGGTGACCCCAGAGTAGGTCGAGGCCAGGGCCTGGGCTAGAGGTGGCCCATGTCACTTGGCCCTCCCAGGGATAAGTCAGGCAAGGCCAGGGCTGGGAGGCCATCCTGAATATCCCTGTCACTTTCAGGGCAGCAGGTGGCATGAGGCGAGGGAACATGGGCCACCTCACGAGGATCGCCAATGCAGTGGTGCAGAACCTAGAGCGGGGCCCCGTGCAGACCCACATCGGCGAGATCATCCGAGGTGAGCTGCCCCCAGCAGGAGTTACCGTGCAGCTTCCTTGCCGTCTCGCCGTCCCACCCCCGAGGTCTTGTAGAGCGGGCCCAGGGATCCACTGTGGGCAGACGTCTGTGGAGACCTTGCTGGTGCCTGAGCGGGCTGCAGGAGACTCAGAAGCCATGAGCCACCCAGGGTCCTGCCTGACGCCAGCGATGCTTGCCCTGAACTCACACTGTGTGGCACCCTTCCTAGCAGGAATCTGGGAACCAAAGGAGCTGCTGGCACCCCCTTCCCTGGGAGCGGGTGGTGGAGACCAAGCCCTTGGGAACCTGAGCCCTGCAGGACAGGAGTTCCCACTCTGGGCCCTGAGCAGGGCAGCTGAGTTCCCGCCTGCAGCCATGGTGCCTGCTCCTGGCCCCTGCGTGGCTCTCAGGGCATGCCTGCCTGTCTCTCCTAAGATCCATGACTCCATACCGTGGACCTCGTTTTCTGGCCTGAGTGGGAGGATTGAGCAGGGAGAGGCTAGGGGATGGGGAGGTCGCCCAGCAAGCCCTAGGGGGTGCGCCCAAGTCCCTGGGCGCCTGGCCAGTGGACATGCAGGTGGCTTTTGGAAGTGCATGGATGTGACGACTTTGGTCAGCACCCTGAGTTGCCAGCAAGAGTCTGGTCTGTCTGAGGCCTGGCTCTCGGTGAGGTGAGGAGGTGGTCTTACTGTGCAAGAGGCACTTGAGGGTTCCACCAGGCACAGGTCTGGCATTGGCGCAGCAGGTTAATAAGTCAGTTATGCACAGAATGTGTAGCCAAGGAGGTACAAGCTGTGGTCCTGCCCGGTTGGCCCCTGGTACCTCTTTGTGGCTCCCTGGAGAGGTGAGAAAGTCCGAGGGAGGGGTCTCTCAAGTCATATTCAGTAGCCTCTGCTGAGGTTGAGCCCCCTGGTCCACTGTAGCCTGGGATGCAGGTGTGTGGGCCCAGTGTGGGCAAGCCAAGGAAGGCCCCATGCTACTGGAGGAGCAAAATAAGCGGGGTGGGGTTGGGTGCCAGTAAAGGCTCCCCAGGATGGGATGTGGGGAGATGTGGGATGAACAGAGAGCTCTCTGCCTGGTCATCCCTCACCGTTTTCAAATCACGAATCTCTGCAGTTTCTATACCCTAAGACCAACACAGCAGTCCTCCAGACGCTGCTGAGCTGGCCTGTGAGGGGTGGAGAGGAGGGCAGTCGCCTCCTCTCACTGCTCTGTAGTGGGCTCTCTGGAGTTCCTCTGATGCCTGCTGAGGTCTACTGTAAGGACAAGAAAGTGTCCGCTGCCCTGCTCAGGGCTGTCCTTACCAAGGCCCGCAGGACCCACCCCACACACCACCGGCCTCTCTTTGGTTGCTCAGGGGCTGAGCATGGCATGGCCCCACCCCTCTGGACCTGCCAGCGCTCCTGGGTGCTTGTGCTGTCTACCTGGGTTCCCGAGGGCTCACTGGCCAGCACTTTCCTCGCAGGGCTCCCTGCAGATTGCCGTGGGCGCTGGGAAAGCTTTGTGGAGGAGACGCTGATGGAGACCAACCGCAGGAACACAGTGGACCTGGTGAGGGCGCAGGGCTGCTCCCGCAGCATGCAACCACAGTTGAGGACACTCAGACACCCCGAGGCTCCCCCTGTGGCACAGCCCGAGGGTGGGCAAGGACAGCACCAGGACTGGGCCACATGCTCCTGCCTGCTCGTCTTGGATGCACGCATCTGCCTGTGTGTGCCCCTGGAGCATGTGGGCCAGCCTCTGGCCTGCGTCTGTTCCACAGGCCCACTCCCGTGTCAGGAAACCAGGGCTGGCTTCCTGAGCCTCTGTACAGAGCTGGTGTTGGCCCCTCGGTACCCTGCCTTCCATATCAGGAGCTGAAGCGTGTTGGGAAGGGCTCCTTATGCCTGGGACCCACGAGGTACCCCTGCACCAGGGAGGTCGGGCTGCACCGGCTCGGCCTTGCAGTACAGCCTCCCAGGCCAGGCTGGGCCCGGCTAGGCTGGGCGGGGTCTGGGGCGCGGCCGGCTCACGTGCCTACCCCATCTGGCCTGTTTTAGGTGAGCGCTCACCACCTTCACTCCTCGAGTGAGGACGAGGACGTTGAGGGTGCTTTCCCTAACGAGCTGTCCCTTCAGCAGGTGAGGGCATGGCCGGCACTCTGCACCCTGCCAGGCCCCTCTCGGACCTGCGCCCTTGGTAGCACTTAGTCCCCAATGGCATCTCATAGTGAAGGGGAGAGCATGTGTGTGGGAGAGGTGGGCCCAGCGGGGAGACCCCAAAGTCATATCCCACTGCTGAGGCCACTGGGGGCTGAACTTGAGCGAGTAAGGAGGGCGTGGCGGCTCTGAACATGGAGCCTGAGCATGGTGGACTCCAGCCTGGCAGTCGGGGTGCGCTGCCCACTTTGCCAGAGAGGCTCCGAGCACCAGGCAACCTGGTTTCCACGGAGCACCCTCTGGGCCAAAGCTGCTCCCTGATGGCGCCTGCTCCTCCCAGGCCTTCTCTGAGTACCAGATCCAGCAGATGACAGCCAACTTCGTGGATCAGTTCGGCTTCAATGATGAGGAGTTTGCAGACCAAGATGACAACATCAAGTGAGTCTGGGCGTCTCCTGCAGCCTGTGGCCTGCTGTCTACTGAGGGGACGGCGAGCCTTGCCCCGCTGCTCGAGGACACCCAGTGGAGGAGGTGCTAAGGGCACTCCTTGTTCTTGCAGTGCCCCGTTTGACAGGATTGCAGAGATCAACTTCAACATTGACGCCGACGAGGACAGCGTGAGTGGTCAGGGCTGCTGCCCACATGGGCGTGTGGTCATTTTACACCACTTGCCCAGACAGCTCAGGCTGTGCCCACAGCCTTGTCCGTGCTGTCGGAGGTGGATGGGTCCCCGGGGCCTCGGAGCCAGCGGGAGAGTTGCTCTCCAGCCGGGTGGGGTCCCCTGCCCAGGAGCCGCGTGTGGGCAAGGCTTCCTGAGGTGCTGCAGAAACCATATTCTGTCTTACAGCCCAGTGCAGCTCTGTTTGAAGCTTGCTGCAGCGACCGGATCCAGCCCTTTGATGATGACGAGGAGGAGGACATCTGGGAGGACGAGGAGACACGCTGCACTGCCCGGGTGGTGGCCAGAGCCAGGTGCGGGTGCACCCAGCCTCCTAAAGCCACGTACTGGACACCTAGCATGGGCCCAGAGCCACAGCAACTCCCTGAGGAGGCCGAGAAGAGCGCTGAGGCTGGCGCCTGTCCTCACGCTGGACACCTGGCCTCACCCGGGCCAAGCCCTGTGCCGTCCCTGGCCCTCCATTTCAGTGTCTGTCCTGGGCCACCAGGCATCTGACTGTGCTCCTGTGTCCTCCCAGGTTTGGAGCCCCCCATACCTCAGAAAACGCCTCAAAGAGTGGCCTGGAGTGTGGAGGCCAGGACAGAAAGGTGGACTCAGATGCAGACAGGAATGCAACTGGGGCGGGCAGCTCCCCGGCCCCTGCGCAGAGCGAAGGCCCCCACTCCGAGCGCGACTCGGAAGGTAATGCTGGGGCCCAGCAGGGGACTCGGTCTGGTGCCTGGGCCTGTAGCACAGGGGCTTCATTTTGAGTTGCTGTGTCCCTTCTGCACACACCCTCCAGGAAATGTTCCTGGAGGTGACAGCAGCCCTGCCCAGCTGAGGGTGGTTCCAGGACATACCCCAGCCCTGCCCAGCTCAGAGTGCTCCCCACACACCCCAGCCCCGCCCAGCTCAGAGTGCTCCCCACACACCCAGCCCCACCCAGCTCAGAGTGCTCCCCACACACCCAGCCCCACCCAGCTCAGAGTGCTCCCCCCACACATCCCAGCCCCACTCAGCTCAGAGTGCTCCCCCACACACCCCAGCCCTGCCCAGCTCAGAGTGCCACACACACCCTCCCAGTATGGTCCCACTCAGCTGCATCTGCATGGCTGGCATCTCCCCAGCCACATCGGGGCAGCAAGCCCCACACAGCCTGGGCTCCCTCTCAGGCGTGCTCAGCAGCACAGCCCACCCACACCCTCCCCCTCTTAGGAGACCCCTCCTCTCTCTGCCCTGGGGCAGTGCTAAAGTGTTCAGGACACAGGGGAGATGGCACTGCCTCTGCTAGAAGGCGCCAGCACCTCAGCCAAGACAACAAGAACTAGAGCAGCAGGCAGAGCACAAGGACACCAGAGCAGGGCCTGACCAGCCACCCTGCCTGTCCGAGTGTGGCCTAGCTTAGGACAGGCGGCAGCCAGGAGGGCAGCCCCATCAGCTCCACGCCGCCATCAGTCCTACTGGAGGCACCAAGCCAGCAGGCACACCGACATCCCTGCAGGCGTGAGCCCCACCTCGTGAGCCCCACCTCACCCCTCCTGTTCTGGGGCCTGCGGGGCCACACTGCCTTCTGGGGAAAGCGCCTCCTCGGGCCAGAGAGCACTGCCTGGGGAGCTGTGCCTGTTCAGGTGCAGCCTGTGCTCATACTCAGACCGTCACCACGCCAGGCCTGCCCACGCTGACGACCGCGTCTCTCCCTGGCAGGCGCTGCATGGACGGCGGTGTTCGATGAGCCGGTGAACCCTGTGGCCCCAGCCCCAGGAGCAGCGAGGGACGTGGGTTCTAGTGTGTGGGCAGCCAGCACCTCGGCTCCAGAGGAGAAAGGCTGGGCCAAGTTCACTGACTTCCAGCCTTTCTGCTGGTTGGTAACAGACATCAGTGTGCAGGGTTGTGCCGGGAACTGCCGTAGAGGTCAGGATGTGACTGACCCTGGGGCTCAGCCGATTTTCCTCATTTGCAGCTCCGAGTCAGGGCCCAGGTGCAGCTCGCCCGTGGACATGAACCGCAGCCATGCTGAGGGCAGCCAGAGCCCAGGCGCAGAGAAAGCCTGTGAGTGGAGCAGTGCAGGCCGAGCCCAGGCTCCTGCAGGGGCCAGACCTCGCCACTTCCAGCTTGAGGCAGCGGGCCCACCTTGGGGGATGGGGGGAAGCGGCCAGGGCCCCAGGTGTGGCGGTGTCTTGGTGGTGTATGGGGGCTCATACACACTTGCAGGATTAGAGCTGTTGTGCAAGGCCATCAGGCTGCCTCCAGAGCCAGGCCTGCCAGTCTGCATGGCCCAGATGTGCACTCTGCATCGCAGTAGCAGCTTTGGGGGCCAGTGTGGAGAGGTGTGTGGATGGGCCATTGGCAGGAAGCCAGCCTGGGCTGATCAAAGTCCCTAGTCCCCTTTCCCCGTCTCCTTGGCCAGACTAGCTCAAAAGCGCCCCAAGACCTGGCTCGAGAGCTCCGGGAGGGGCAGGAGCCGTTGCCTGACACTTCTGAGTGAGGGAGATGGCGACAGGGCCACTCACAGCCGATTGGGGCCCTTCCTGAGCCTCTGCTTCCTCATCCAGAACTGCACACTGTCTTACGGGGTGGGGACAGTCCATGTGGAGGCTGCATAGCAGTTCCTGCTGTTCCCGTGCACATGTGGACACGGGACACAGGGTGTGTGCTGCTACGGCACACGTGGGTGGTCTGAGGCCGTTGCAGCTATGGCCTCCCCGAGTGTCATAGGCATCTCTGTTTGCAGTGGGTCCTGCCTCCCCTTGTGCGTGGAATGCCTGTGTTGCCAGGAAGGCCCCCCTGGTAGCCTCCGACAGCAGCTCCTCCGGGGGCTCTGACAGCGAGGACGACGAGCAGAAGGCGTCTGGCACTGTGGAGGCTGTGAGCAGAGGCCCCGGCCAGGAGGCCCCACTGCTGCCCAGGACAGAGGAGGCAGCTGTTGGCAGGTGTGCAGGGATGACAAGCCTGCCCGGGGCCCCTGGTGCACGTGACGTGCTTCTAGGCTGAGGCTCCCGGAGCCACAGAGGTCCAGGCTTCTTGGTTGCCAGCTCTCGGAGGCAGTCCAGGGTCCCTCGCTGCTGTCCTGCTAGCCACGTGACCCGCAGGTGTCAGCTCTAGGGGAGAGCAACACCTGTGCATTAAAATGGAGGCTGGACGGGAGGGTGTGGGGCTTCTTTATCTGACACAGTGCCTGTCTCCTCTGTTGTGAGTGGTTAAGATGAGAAGACAAGGCCTGGATATCCCAGGAGCCCCCTCCCCCAGGCTTGGGAGGACAGCCCCTCACCACCAAGACCCATTGTAGAGAACAGCCAGGTCCCTGGGTTCCGAGTCACCTGTGCTGCCTGGGGTCTGGGGCTTTTGCAGATGGTGGGCAGGGGCATGGCTGTAACTTGCTGCTGACAAGCAGCATCGGTGGCGCTCACCCAGCCTTGCCTGTGCCCCTTTCCCAGACATGCACCAGCACACTCCGCAGGACAAGGCTCATCTCAGGATTGCACTGGGCCATTGGAGCCCTGGCTGGGGGATACAGGGCTCTTGCACGTGGACAGGCTGAGGCTCCCTAAGGTACCCCAGATCCTCCCTAGGGGAGAGGGACAGGGATGTCCTCCCTGCAAGGAGGCTAGCAAGCCCAGCCCCATGAATCTGCCCCCACAAGAAGGTCTCTAGCTGGGCATGGTGGCGCACACTTGTAATTCCAGTACTTGGGAGGCTGAGACCAGAGGATCCGGGTTCGCAGCCAGCCTCAGCTACCTAGTGAGGCACTCCGCACCTTAGTGAGACTCTGTTTCAAAATAAAGAATAAAAAATAGGGCTGGGGGTATAGCTTCGAGGCCAACCTCAGCTACCTAGTGAGGCATGCTGCAACTTAGTGAGACTCGGTTTCAAAGTAAAGAATAAAAAATAGGGCTGGGGGTATAGCTCAGAGGTAGAATGCCCCTGAGTTCAATACCCAGTACCGCAAAAAAAAAAAAAAAAAAAAAAGAAATAGGGTTAGGGGGTATAGCTCAGAGGTAGAATTCCTGGGTTCAATCCTCAGTACCACACACACAAAAGAAAAAAAAAGGTCTCTGGGATCTAGCAGTAGATGGATCCCTGACCTCCAGGGGAGGGGCGGGGCACACAGCACAAGCAACTGTGCTAGTAGGAAACTGGAAACAGGCCACAGCTGCGCAAAGGCCCTGAGACAGGAGCTCCTGGTCGGTCCATGTACGGTGGGAGAAGTACCCCCACTAGGAGGGGATTGAGGTGCCACTCGTGAGGCCCTAGGTCTGGGGAGGACTTCATGTCTGTGCCAACAGTAACTGTGGGTTCCTGAGTCTTGTCCTGTGTGTACCTGCCCTGAGGTCAGGGAGGGCCTGGCCAGGGCTGCTGGGCACTCCCAGCCTACTGCCCTGCCCACCTGTGCCTGCTCTGCCTCACCCCAGCTCTGCTCACAGCTCAGCCTGGGTCGTTCGTTTGCAGCCGAGGCTCACTGAGCCCCTGGGTCTGTGTTCCTGGGATGCGAGACAGCAAGCATGTGGCCCATCTGGCCGGCCAGCCTGCCCTCTGGGAACCTGCAGCCAGGGAAAGGGGCCCAAGTTCTCACCAGTGCTCACGTGATGAAACCAACTCGTGGGAAAGCTTTGTGTGTGGTACTGGGGTTTAAACCCAGGGGCATTCTGCCTCCAAGCTACACACCCAGGTCTATTTTTTTTTTTTTTTTTTTTTGAAACAAGGTCTCTCTCACAAAGTTGCGGAGCCTAGCTGCAAACCTGCAATCCTCCTGTCTCAGCCTTCCAAATCCTGGGATTACAGGCATGCACCACCACGCTCAGTGAGCTCCTTCTTTTTTAAACTGGGGTTTGAACCTACAGGCATTTTACCACTGAGCTACACCCCCAGCCCTATATTTACTGTGAAACAGGTTTTCACTGAGAAGCTACGATCTTATCTCAACTTCCTAAGTAGTAGGATTACAGATGTGCACCATCACCCAGTTCTGAGTTCCTTTTTGTGTATGTGTATGGTACTGAGGATTGAATTCGGGGACTTTCTACCTCTAAGCTACATCCCCAGCCCTCTTTTTTATTCTTTATTTGGAAACATGGTCTCAGTAAGTTGTGGAGGGCCTCACTAAGTAGCTGAGGGTGGCTGCAAACCTGTGAATTTCCTGTCTCAGCCTCCCAAGTACTGGGATTACAAGTGTGTGCCACCACAAGGGACTCTTGAGTTCCTTCTTGGAAGTATAGAAAAAAAATTTTTTTTCAGGGTAGGGAGTGTGGTACTGGGGACTGAACTCAGTGCGCCATAGAGCTACACCCCCCGGCCCTTTTTATTATGAGATAGTGTCTTGCTAAATTGCCTAGGCTGGCTTTGAACTTGTGATCTTCCTGTCTCATCCTCCCATATTGCTGGGATTACAGGCATGGGTCACTGCACCCGGCTTAAAATCACTGGAATTCAGCTGTGCATGGTAGTACACACTTTTAATCCCATTACTTGGGAGGCTGAGACAGGGGGATCACAGGTTCAAAGCCAGCCTTGGCAATTTTTTTTTTCTTTTTTTTTTTTTTTGTGGTACTGGGGATGGAACCCAGGGGCATTCTACCTCTGAGCTACACCACCAGTCCTATTTTTTATCCTTTATTTTGAAACAGGGTCTCACTAAGTTGCAGAGAGAGAGCTTCATTAAGTAGCTGAGGCTGGCCGCAAACCCAGATCCTCCAGTCTTGGCAATTTAGTGAGCCCTCTACAACTTTAGACTCTAAGAAATAAAATTGGGTTGGGGGTATAACTTGGAGGTAGAATTCCTCTGGGTTCAATCCCCAGTACCCTCCCCCCCCAAAAATCCCTGGAATTCTTAAGACCTTTACCCTCTTCCTAAATGCTTCCTAAAAAAAATGCTTGCCTCGGCTGTAAAAAGCAGGTGTCATTCTGCAAAGTTGGCTTCCTTTTCTGTGTTCATCTCCATAAAAGTTGCCACTTTGCTGCACCATTGCAGTGGTCCCAGCAGCCTATGGGGGACTTACTTGCCCTCATCCACCAAGAGGATACCTGCCAGGTCTCTTCTGCAGTAGCCCCTCTCCCCTTCCATTAATGTGGCTCCCTTGCCCCCAGGCCCAGTGTAAGATTGGAGTTGAAATCAAGCAGCAGAGGCATTCTACAGTTAGCAGGGCCAAAGTGCTGCTTTGAAGGAGCATCGAGGTCTTGGTGGACCAATAGCTCATCCTACTGTCTAGAACTCAGGGCAGCAGAGCTGCCTGGCTGGGCCAGCCCGCAGAGGACAGAAGCAGGAGGAGGTGGTACTGTGCTCCCAAGCCACTTTCTAGACAGACCTGTGCTGCTGGTGCCCTCCTCGGATGTGTGAGATTGGGCAGCCTGAGGTGCGAGTGCTCATGACGGTGCCCATGTCTCTCACACAGGGCCGAGCATGCTGAAAGCACACTGCCAGCCCCTGTTTGCCCTGCACCCTCAGAAGTGACCACCACCCTGGCCGTGGCCATACCCCTTGAGGCTCCCGTGGCCACCACAGCACTGGACAAGGCAAGTCCTCCCACAGCAGCCCCAGCCACAGTGGCCAGCCCGGGGACAGCAACGAAGGACAGGTGAGCAGGCTGGGCAGGGGCAGCTGGTGGGGCTGGATGGCTGCAGGCCCAAGAGCCTCTAGCCCTGTCCCCATTTCTGCAGGAAGACAGACGCCCCGCCAGAAGGAGCTGCCTTAAATGGTCCCGTGTGATGCTGCTGCCACTGGCCATGGTTTGCCCTGGCCAGACTGCACCCTTAATCAAGAAAACTACCTGGTGATGCAATTTGTTTTTCTTTTTTTTAATTTAATTTAATTTTAAAATAAATGCTGCATTGGTAAAGCTGGCCTTGGAACCAGTTGGAGGCCCCAGCTTGGTCTCTCCTGCCTGACCCTGAGTCACTTGGGACCTGCTAGAGGAAAGGATGCACCCAGCCGTCCCCTCGGCCCAGGCCCCAGCACAGCAATAAGGTCTCGGCCATGCGACCTCTGCCTGTAGGAATTGGGTGGGAGCAAGACCCCAAGATGCCGACAGGACCTGATGGGCAGAAGGGTATGGACGCCGAGGCTGTTGTCATCAGTGTTTTTAACACATGCAGGAAAAGTGGAGTTTTTGCACTTTGTATCCAGCTATAGCAAAGGGTCTCCCTGGCTCAGGGCAGAGGTAAGGGTCTGGGTTGGGGAGAGCTGACCCCCCAAATGCATGTTGGTCAGGACCTGGTTTGGCCACATGGGGCCAGACCCCAGTTGTAGCTACCTTGCCAGTGGTGGCCCTGGGAGCTGGCATCAGGCACTGAACCAGACTGAAACTTTTGACTGCCTTAAAAAAAAAAAAGACCCTCTGGGCCTGGTGGGGTGTCCCTGCGCCCAACAGGGCAGGCCTATACCCTGGAGTGTGGGTGGGGCGCCTGGCAGAAAGGACCCCAGGCATGTAGAAGTGGGCACAGCAGGGTGCGGGGGGCTTGAAAACTGGGCTGCCATGTTGTCGTGGAAGGGTCTGTCTCAAAGGTTATTTTATGTTGAGCCCTTTTTTAATGTTCTGACAGGGCACCCCAAACTCCCAGCCCCCAATAAAAGTCACATCATTCTTACTGACAGACCTACGTGTTGTTAAGCTACAGGCTGGGGCATGGCCAGGGGTGGGGGTGTCTCCAGTACCTTTGTTCCCCCAGGCCCATCCTCCGGGCCACATGCTGCTGTGGGTTTCTAGTGGACACGGCCACTTCTGAGAAGCTCGGTTACCAGAAAGGAGCTGAGAGGACCAGCATGAGGGCCCTTCCTCCAGGTGTGCAGCGGGGAGCCAGCTACCAAGGCCTTCCCCTCGAGGACCCTGGGCCTCTAGCCAGCGTTCTCGTGCTCGAGAGGCCTGGTGCTCTCAGCTGCACCCCCCAGCTCTGACCTCAGCCCCCCACTGCGGCCTGTGAGCTCAAGAGGGCAGGCCTTCCTCCCCTTACCCTGCCTGTGGGTTCTTGGGTACCAGGAAACTTGGTCGGGATGTCTGTTTGGCCCCAGGAGGGACCTGGGTGCCTCTCATGGCCCACCTGAGGCCGCCCCCATGTCCAGCCATGGGAGTAGGAGTGGGTGATGACAAGACATGAACCAGTGGGGGTCCAAGGCCATTCTTCGCTTCACCTCCCACCACATGGGGTCCCCAGCCCATGAGACCCCCTCACCACACCTGCAGCTCACCTCCCACCTGAGCGCTGCAGCCACAGGCTGGCTCTCCCATCCCACCAGTCCCCCCAACCACCACCTCAAGCCACTGACTGCTCCCTTAGCCTCTGCAGCACCCACCCCAGTGCCCACCTGTGCTTCAAGGACCCAGCAGCTGAGCAGGTGCAGCCCTGTCCCAGTGGGACAGATGGGAAAGGAGCATGAGTGGCAAGTCCAGGGGCAGCTATCACCACAGTGCCCGGAGAGGGAGAGTCAGGGAGCTCTACTGTGAGACCCCAGGAAAGGAGGACTGGGCGTCAGCAGGTCCCTTCCCCTCATGGGTGTGGCCTTTGTCCTCTGGACCCAGAACAGCCTCCCTGAGGCTGGGCACAGGACCGTGCCTCCCCCTCTTCACTACACCCTCTGGAGCATCCTGATGCCAGCTTCTGCTCCAGGGCCAGCGGGTAAGGACAAGGAACCACCTGGTTTCTAGCACCCAGCCCCAAGAACACACCTGAGGCTGGGCAGACGGGGGCACACGCCAGGCAAGGGCCTGGGCACCAGGAAAAGAATATGCCAACCCTCCACCCATGTGGCAGACCCAGGGATGGGACAGGAGGGCCCTGAACAGGCAGAGGACACGCAGCGTGCTAGGCTGACACTAGGGCGTGGGTAAGGCAGACACATGAGCGTGTCGTTAGTTCTCTCTTTATATAGACTCTGGTTCTAGAAACAGTTCACCTGCGGCTGGCCACCTGGGGCCAGCACGCCAACAGGGCTGGGCGGGGTGGACTATTTACAGGCCCATCAGAGGGCTGTACCATGGCCACGTCCTGGCACGGTGCTCAGCCATGACACCACAATAAGTTAGAGCCGGCCGGGCGGGGCGGGGCGGGGCGGGGGCTGTACACACAAGTGCTGGGGGCTCGGGGCCTCAATACTGTCGAGGGCCGGGGCTGTAAACATGGCCGGGGCGGCCCTGCCCACCCCTAGTGGTCTGTATCGACTGGAAGCAGAGCAGCCTGGGCAGGGCTAGGAGGGTCAGGCGTCCGACAGGCAGCTCTGGATCCGGTCCACCCACTGCTGGGCCGAGGGCACGTCCTGGGCACAGAAGTTGTAAACTCGACGCGTCGTCTTTACCTAGAAGAGATGCATCGCTGACCCCAGGGCCCCACAACACAGAGCCCTTCCTTCCCCCTTCTATCCCTGGCAGAGGCTCACATCAAAGAAGGCCTTCTCGTCCACAGTCTTGGGGGCACCCATGGTGGGCGTGCCAGCTGCCACAGTCTCCACCTCCGCCAAGTCGATGACACCCTTGCACTCTGTGTCTGCTCGGTGGTCGTAGTAGCGCAGCTGGGTGGGAACAGAGGGTCAGGGCACCCGCCTCCTCCGTTTCCTCTTCCCCTCCACGCGACACTTATCACTTACCTGGTGCTTGGTCTTGTCCAGCACGAACCAGCGGGCCTTCCAGGGCTTCATGAAGGCCCCCTTCTTGTATAGGGTGCCCTCGTAGGACCTGCATTTGCAGCAGAGCCAGGGCCAGGCATGATGTCAGCACCCAGCCAAGCCCAGGCCCTGGAAGCTGCCCCCACATGCTGTCCTAATCTGGGTAAGACCAATGCCGGGCTCCCCTAGAACTGACCCAAGGCAGCCCTCCGCGGAGAGCAGGTAACCCCAGAGGAGGAGCGTTCAGCAGGCAGGTCTGGGAGACAAGCACAGCAACGTGGCCCCTCTGGGCTCGGGGTGGAGCGTAGTCTCACCTGCTCCCTGCCCCAGCCCCTCAACCCTGCTGTCGCCAGTCTCACACCTCAAACTTCTTCCCATGCCGGCTTATGTAAGCTTGGGTTGCCATCACGGCCTCCACCACAAATCCTGCCACCCAAAGAAACACTAGAACTCTCTAAAGGCACTTGCACCCTACATCTAGGACATCACCCGGACTCCAGACCCAGCTCAGAGATGCCATGCAGGTGGGAGGTGCCTCGTACCTGTTCTCACTCTCCGCTGTCTGGAACTGGCTGTACAAGGTGCTGGTGCTGCGGCGGGCAGCCTGGCGGGAACCAGATGTGGTGGAGCCACTGCTCTGGTCACTATCCAGGCTAAGGCTCAGGGTGGAGCCCACAGGCCCCTCCTGCAGGTACACGCCCAGCGAGCGGCGGTGGTGGGGTACACTGGACACTAGTAAGGAGCTGGGGGTGCCCTGGGGGCAGGAGAGTGGGGTTTGCATCTCGGCTGGGCTGGGCAGCCTCCACGGCTAGTTAGAAACACAATCCCCGCCCCACCCCCACCCCCGCTCACACGTCCATCCGGCCGGCCTTCAAGGCGCTGCGCAGCCTTCACCCGATCCCAGGTGTCTTTCCAGCGTTCGGGGGGTCGGCCCAGCTCCGTCTCCAGCCGCTGCAGCTCCTGGGGAGAATCAGTGAACAAAATATTGTTCCGAAGAGAGCATTCAGGTGCAATGGTGCACACCTGTAATCCCAGTACTTGGGAGGCTGAGACAGGAGGACTGCAGGTTCAAGGCACCCTTCAGCAACTTAGTGAGACCCTGTTTCTAAATGAAGAATAAACAGGGCTGGGGGGTAGCTCAGAGGTAGAAAGTCCATGGGTTCCATCTCCAGTAACACACACACACACACACACACACACACACACACACGAGTGAAAACCCCAAAACCAGGGTTGGGGATATGCCTCAGGGTAGAGCACTTGCTCAGCATGAGTAAGGCTTCCACCCTTGTACTGCAAAAAACTTGAAATGCTTTTTTTTTTTCTGTGTGTGGTACTAGGGATTGAACCCAGGGGTATTCTACCTCTAAGCTACACCCCCAGCCCCCCCCCCTTTTTTTTAAATAGGACCTTAGCTGGGTGTGGTGGCACACACTTGTAATCTAGTACTTGGGAGGCTGAGACAGGAGGATCCAGGTTCATGGCCAGCCTCAGCTACTTAGTGAGGCTCTCCACAACTTAGTGAGACTCTGTTTCAAAATAAAGAATAAAAAATAGGGCTGGGGGTGTAGCTTGGAGGTAGAATGCCCCTGGGTTTGATCCCCAGTACCACAAAAATAAATAAAGCCTCACTAAGTTGCTGGGGCTGGCAGTGAACCTGCAATCCTCCTGTCTCAGCCTTCCAAGTTCTTGGATTACAACAAGTGTGCGCCACCATGCCCAGCTAAAGATAAATTAAAAAAAAAAAAAAATGGAAATGTCAAACCAGGCATAATCGCAGTACTTGGGAGACTGAGATAGGAGGATCACAGGTTCAAGGCCAGTCTTAGCAACTTTTGTGTGTGTGGTACTGGAGATTGAACTGGGGTGGGGGGGGGTGGTGTTCTACCTCTGAGCAACACCTCCAGCCTTCCTTGCCTTCCTCCCTTCCTCTCTCCCTCCCTTTATTTTTCCTAGCTACTTGGAAAGCTGAGGCAGGAGGATCATTTGAGCCCAGGAGTTTAAGGCCAGCCTGGGCTACACAGCAAGACCCCATCTCTTAATAATCGAGCCAAACTTGGCCTTTTGATACATGCCTATGTGATCCCAATACTTGTGAGGCTGAGGCAAGGATCTCAGATGCAAGGCTAGTGTGTGATAACTTAGTAAGACCATTTCAAAACAAAAAGGGCTGGGGTAGAACATCCCTGGGTTCAATCCCCAGTATCAACAAATACATCAATAAATAAGCCAAACACAAATGTGTAGTTCCAGCTATTTGGGAGGCTAAGGGGAGAGGGAGGGAGGGAGAGAGAGAGAGAGAGAGAGAGACAGAGACAGAGACAGAGACAGAGACACAGAGTGTGTGTGTGTGTGTGTGTGTGTGTGTGTGTGTTTTTACTGGGAATTGAACCCAGAGGCATTCTACCTTCAAGCTACACCCTCATTCCAATTTTATTTCTTATTTGGAAATAGGGTCTCAGTAGGTTGATGAGAGTCTCTTATGAGGCTGTCCTCGAACCTGCAATTCTCCTGTCGCAGCCTCTCAAGTACTAGGATTACAGTCACCACACACAAGTAAAAGGATTATAAATTCAAGGCCATGTTTATAATCCCAGTATTTGGGAGGCTGAGACTGGAGGATCCTGGCAGGTTCAAGGCCAGCCTCATAAACACAGTGAAACTCTCAGCAACCTAGCAAGACCCTGTTTCAAAACAAAAATATAAAAAGGGCTGGGGGTGTAGCTAAGAGGTAGAATGCCTCTGAGTTCAATCCCCAGTACCACAAAAAACTAATTAATTAATTAAAATGAAAGGGTAGCGGATACGGTGGAATATGCTTGTAATCCCAGTACTTGGGAGGCTGAGATAGGAGGATCACAGGTTCGAGGACGGCCTCAGCAAGTAGTAAGACTTTCATCAACCTAGCAAGACCCTGTTTCAAAAAAAAAAAGTAAAAGTAGGGCTGAGGGTGTAGCTCTAAGATAGAATGCCTCTGAGCTCAATCCCCAGTACCAAAAAAAAAAAAAGAAAAGAAAAGAAAAAAAGGGCTGGGGATGTAGCTCAGTGGTGTAACATTTGCTTAGTATGTGCAAGGCCCTGAATTAATTCCCTGCAAAACACACACACACACTGAATGAAGGACAATGAAGACATTTTCATTTTCATAAACAGAAGCTGAGGAACTTCTGACCAGCAGACCTGCAATACAAGGAATATTAAAAGGCCTTCAGATTGAAAGGAAATGACCCAGGATTAGATCTACTTAGAAAAGAGTGGATACTGCAAATGACAGAAATAGGAAGCTTTTTCCTTGTTCCTTAACTTCTTTAAAACAAAGTTGTCTAGCCGGGCGTGGTGGCGCACGCTTGTAATCCCAGCATTCGGGAGGCTGAGACCGGAGGATCCGGGTTCGCGGCCAGCCTCAGCTACCTAGTGAGGCACTCCGCAACTTAGTGAGACTCGGTTTCAAAATAAAGAATAAAAAATGGGGCTGGGGGTATAGCT
>PVLC010008413.1:21673-35771 GCA_004027655.1 Graphiurus murinus | reverse complement strand
CAAAAAAAACCAAAGTTGTCTAAAATAAATATAACACATGCTGTGTATTTACATCATAAAAGCTAAGTGGCTCCCAACATTTGGGAGGCTGAGAATGGAGGATCCAGGTTTGCAGCCAGCCTCAGCTGCTTAGCAAGGTCCTCCGCAACTTAGTGAGACCCTATTTCAAAATATAGGATAAAAAATAGGGCTGGGGCTGAAGCTTGGAGGTAGAATGCCTCCAGGTTCCATTCTCAGTACCGCACAAAAATAAAATAAATAAAAGCTAAGTGGCTCCAATGACATCAGGCCCAGGCAACCCCAAGACACTGAGGATTCCCAGAGATAAAGAGGGACTCTCCTGCTCTCAGCGCTGTGGGTCATCTTTATCCCCACACTCTGACCCCTGCACTTCTAAACTCTAGGTAAGGCTGTGCCTTTGGGCCACGCCCCCATACTGGGTCACCAAAAAATATATTTGAATGTTTAGTCATTTACACCTCACTGCTGCCCCGTGAGGCAGAGACCACCAGCTCAGACAATCTCCAAGGCCACACAGCAAATCCTGGCCAGGAGAACCAAGATCAGTTCATGGTCAAGATCTGAGGCCCACACCCTTCTGACTGCTCAGCCCCCATGAAGAGCCACCTAGGGAGGCAGCAAGCACCCCAGGACATGCCACCCTCTGCACTGCCCCAGCAACCACCTAGCTCACTGGGCTCTCTTCTCCCTCCAGGGGTCTCTGCCCTGTTGACTGCTGGGCTGAGCAGACATGCCCACCAAGGATGGCAGAGTGAGGGGCAACAAAAACCTAAATGTCAACCCTGAGCTTCTAGGCAAGAATCCAGAAGAGCTCCTACCTGCTGTAGGGTGGGCAGGACAGAGTAGAGAAAAGGTTCCTGGGAATGCCATCTTCCCTGAGGGCAGACCCCATCGGCACCACCTAAGCCACTCAAAAGTCCAGTGCTATGGAGGAGATATGGTGTGTCCCTCAAAGGCCATGCGTGGAAGCTTGGTCTCCAGGGTTGCAGGCAGCATGGGGAGGCTGTGGAACCTTTAGGAGGTGGGGCCTAGAGGCAGGTATGCCTTTGAAAAGTTAGGGTACTGGGGTTAGGGTTAGTGCCCTGTGGGATGTGACACCATCTGCCATGATGTGCTGCTGCTGAGAGGGCCCTCAACAGAACTGAGCTGATGCAGGCATCTGCCCTTGAACCTTGCAAAATGTGAGCAAAATAACCCCCTCGCTTTATAAGTTAGGCTTTCTTCAGCACCTCATTACAGTAACAAAAGCTGACTAGCACAGAAAGTAGGGAAGCACACAGGCCTGAAGTAGAGGTGACGCCCTGAGACCTGCAGGCTTGTGACAAGGCCTTCCCTTCAGTACTGTCTGGACATACCCACGGCCACCCCAAGCCCCAAGGACTGGACACACATGGTGCACCCCTGGTGTCTGAGCACGTGGAAGGAGGCACTCGGCCAGCCCCTGCTCTGGGACGACACGCACCTCCAGCAGGCGTGAGATGGCATCTGGCTGGGCTCGAGGGCGGCTGTCGTAGCACGGCCACACCACGCGGCGCCTGCTCTGGGGAGCGCTCCCATCAGGCCGTTCCTCCTCCGGGGGCTCAGGGGGACCCTGGGCCAGTTCCCAGTCATAGGGGGGTCCCTCAGACAGTGTCTCCTCAGTGTAGAAATCCCACACCTTTAGGTTGGACACGTTGCTGTAGGGCCGCAGGACCTGGGGGTGAGCCTGGTGTTCAGAAGCTGGGCGGGACAGGAACCACCTGCCCCAGCCAGACCCCAGCTCACCTCCGTGTCCTCAGGGGCATACATGTAGTTGTAGAACACAGGTGTCCTTTTGCTCAGTCGGTCCACATACTCCCACACAGACCTGCATGCCAGCTGGCCCCTGCGCTCGCCTTTCTCCTCGTACAGCAGCCCTGCACAGGGGCAGTGCTGAGTCTGGGCCCCTTCCACCCGTGCAGCCGCCCCAGGCCCACTACATACCCAGCTCGATGCGCTCATAGTCAGAGTCCAGCAGGAAGGTCCGGAAACGGCGGGATGCGTGGTGGTAACCAAGGAACTTGAGGTAGAACTGGCTGAACTCAAACTCCATGGGGAACTGCAAGTGGATCTATGTGTGGTAGGGTTCAGAGGTCAGAGATCAGAGAGCACAGACATGCCCACCACATGGGCACTACTCACCTGGTACACGCAGTCCAGGAACTGTAGGAAGACAGGTGTGAGGCCACTGCTTTGCACCGCAAGGGTGTGAGCCCCGCGGTGGCTAAAGCGATGCCCAAAAGACAGCCACTCCTTCTCCACTAGCAGGCGGAAGCCCTCCAACGTGCGGTAGAAGGGGTCTGAGAGCAGCTGTACCAAGGATACCACCTGCCAACACCACCGGCTGGTTAGGAAGGCATCCAGGGACCCTGGCCAGCCCCAATCCCAGCACCTGCCACACACCTGGGTGGTGATGTCCCAGCCGTCCTCCAGGCTCACCAGGACTGAGGAGCCCGAGTCCAGGAGCTCCACCACCAGCACCGATATCTGCAGCAGCTTGTGGATCTGCAGGGACAGGCAGCCCTCAGAACCCGTTGCCAACCAGGTCCCAGAGCCCAGGCCACAGCACCCACGGCCATGGTGAGACATGCTCTGCTCTGCTTGTGTGGACCACTGCTTCCTCTACCCTAACTGCTGAGCCTGCTCCTCCCAGGACTGATGAGGAAGATGCAGAAGTCCCCATCCCTGAGGTGCCTGGCAGCCATATCTCCAAGTCCTCAAGCATTCACAGGACACTGGCGAAGCAATGCCACCAATCACGAGAGAAGAGAGAAGCAAAAGGTCCCAGTACTGGTGGTGGCATGGTGATGCACGCTTGTAATCCCAGTACTTGGGAGGCTGAGACTGGAGGATCCAGGTTCTCGGCCAGCCTCAGCTACTTAGTGAGGCCCTCTGCAACTTAGTAAGACCCTGTTTCAAAATAAAGAATAAAAAAATAGGACTGGGGGTGTAGCTCGGAGGTAGAATGTCCCTGGATTCAGCCCCCAGGACCAAAAAGAAAGGTCCCACAAGCCAAGCTGCAGGGGTCACCAGTCCACTCGAGTGCAGCAGGTTACGTGGGTCTGTCACAGGAGCTATGCTATTCACACCACTGGACTGCCCCAATCTCATACAGGCCAACCCCAGCTGCTTCCCAGGCAATAAGCCCCTGCACGTCACCTCCTCCCAGTGCCCAACACTGTCACACAAGCAGTCCCTGTCAGAGCCCTGTCCACTCAACGCTAGCAGAATGGTAGGCTTAGCACCCAGGAAGGCAGCAGGGCAGGGGAGGTGCGGAGACCTGGATCAACCACTCTGAGTCCTCCAGAGAGCGCAGGAAGGATGCCGGGCCAGGCTCTGCAGCAGGACATCCTGGGACACAGGCCTTCAGCAGCTTCTTGAAGCTGGCCTTCACCTGCCTCGCCTCAAACACCTCAATGGGAACCAGCTCCCACTGCTGCAGGGGGTCTGGTCGCACACCCTAGGGAAGGGCAGCCAAGCACCGTGAGATGTGCCCAGCCCCAGGCCCCCACCTGGTCCCACGTCCCAACCTCAGTCACCTTGAGCTGGGCTTTGTCCCCAATGATGTAGAGGGCTGCACGCTGGGGCCGCAGAAAGCCTGGGTCAGGGGGGGCGCCATTGGCCTGGGGAGGGCTCAGGACATCTCTGCTGGCTAGCCGGGAGCCCACATCAGCACCGAGCCCACCGCTGCGCCCACCAGCCCGGACGCTGCCCCACTTACCTGTGAAGGAGAGATCAGGTGAGCACTGCAGTGGGACCGGGGTGCCACTTACCTGGGTTTAGCTGGGCCCAGCCTCCACAGAGGAGACTGAGCTTCCAGGGGGAAGGGGCGGTCAACGGGCCCCCAGCAGGGCCGTGCAAGGGAAGGCTGGAACACACAGATGCTGAGACACACAGGGGTGGCCTGTGTTAGTACCTGGGGCGGGATGTGGATGTCAGGAAGGTGAGTAGTAAGCTACAGGGAGGGTCAGTTATGCTGGTCTGTCACAAAGGGCTATTAGTGTCAAGTGTAGAAGACATTAGTGCCCGAGACAGCTCAGTTTGCGCTGGGGGCCGTCAGCGCCAGGTAAGAGAGGAGCCCGGTACAATACCTCGGGGCGAGGTCCGTCTGGAGGCCGAGGCCGCCATGGGGTTGGACAGCGTGGTGACCCTGGCTCTGGGGCTGGGCACTGGGGGCACAGCAGAGAGAAGGCTCAGGTCTGGCCCCAGGCCCAGGGTGTGCCCAGCTTGGGGGAGCCTACAGGCCAGAGGTTCCCACCATGCCCCCTCCCGGGAGCCCCAGAGCCAGCAGGAATCGGTGCTAGTCCCTAGTCTCAGGAGACCAGGCGAGGGCTCTCCCACTAGCGACAACCAGGAAGCAGATGGCTCCCTGACAGTAGGAATGGAAATATGTAGAGTCTGGGCTCTCCTGGGAAAACCCCTCTCCCCCTACTCAAGAAAGTTTAGAGCAACTTGGTCCTTAAGTCCCTCCTCTAGGGCCCTATGTGTCCCAGGCCCTCTTCCCCTACCCAGGGCAGGCCTGTCTGATGGGCACTGCCCAGAAGCGCTCTCAAAACATGGCCATGCAGTGACCTTGCCCAAGACACAGCAATAGGAGGGGCCTAAGGCATAGCCTGGGGAGGCCCAGAGCCTTCCAGAGGAGGGAGAGAACAGGACAGAGGGACAGAGACAGGCAAATCTGAGCCCTGAGATTGTGCTTAGCAAATTTACAGGCTGGGACAACGTGGCCAGGACGCCTGGCTGTGTGGCCTGAGCGACAGGTGCTGGGAGGCAGCCAGACCCTAAGGTGGGCCTAAGAACCACCTGCCTCGGCTCACCTGCCTCCACACAGGTCTCACATGGATAGAGGGTGCTGGGCAACGTCCCATCCACTGCTGTGGTCACCCCAGCCCCGCACAGGCTGCCCACACCTCCTGCAGCTCTGACACTCCCACTGTGAGCGAGCAGTTGCCAGTTCACAATGAGCCTGCATAGGATGCTGCGTGGAACCTAAGACTATGGCTGTCCCTGTCCACTGCTGGATAACTCCTTGTACTCAGGAGGCAGCACACGCAGGGCCAGAGATGGTCAGAGATGTCCAAAGACATTAGAGGGCAGGGCGGGCCCTGGGGAGCTGGTGCATCCTGAGGGAGGGTGCTCCCTATAGAAGACACTCAGGACTTCTGGCTGCAGTGAGGAGGCAGGACAAGAGTGATTGTAAAGCTGAATCACAGGGAAAGCAGGCTTCACTAGGGATTGAAATCAGGGGTGTTCTATCTCCGAACTACACCCCTAGCCCTATTTTTTTTTTCCGGTACTGGGGATTGAACCCAGGGGCACTCTACCTCCAAGCTATACCTCCAGCTCTATTATTTTTTCTTTATCTTGAAACAGGGTCTCACTAAGTTGTGGAGGGCCTCACTAAGTAACTGAGGGCGGCCACAAACCTAGATCCTCCGGTCTCAGCCTCCCAAGAACTGGAATTACAAGAGTGCTCCACCACGCCTGGCTCCCCAGTCCTGTTTTTTTTTTCAGTACTAGGGATTGAACTCAGGGGCGTTCTACCTCCGAGCTACACCCCCAGCCCTATTTTTTTATTCTTTATTTTGAAACCGAGTCTCACTAAGTTGCGGAGTGCCTCACTAGGTAGCTGAGGCTGGCCGCGAACCCGGATCCTCCGGTCTCAGCCTCCTGAATGCTGGGATTACAAGCGTGCGCCACCACGCCCGGCCCCAGTCCTGTTTTTTATTCTTCATTTTGAAACAGGGCCTCACTAAATAGCTGAGGCTGGCCACGAACCCGAACCCGGATCCCCCAGTCTCAGCCTTCCAAATACTGGAATTACAAGCTTTCGCCACCACACCCGGCTGAAAGCAGGTATTTCTTTTTTTTTTTTTTTTTTTTTTTGTGGTACTGGGGATTGAACTCAGGGGCATTCTACCTCCGAGCTACACCCCCAGCCCTATTTTTTATTCTTTATTTTGAAACCGAGTCTCACTAAGTTGCGGAGTGCCTCACTAGGTAGCTGAGGCTGGCCGCGAACCCGGCTCCTCCGGTCTCAGCCTCCAGAATGCTGGGATTACAAGCGTGCGCCACCACGCCCGGCTAAAAGCAGGTATTTCTGATAAGAGCAGTGAGGGTGAGTCAGTCTGACCTGACCTTGGAACAGTGTCTTGGTAACTATAAGAACAGACTCACTGCCTGGCCCTTGTCCTCAGTGCCCAGCAATTTTTTTTTTCTTTTTTTGGTGGTACTGGGGATGAAACTCGGGGGGGTTCTACCTCTGCATTACACCCTCAGCCTTCTTTTATTTTTATTTTGAGACAGGGTCTCATTAAATTGCTGGGGATGGCCAAAAACCTGCGATCCTCCAGTCTTGGCCTCCCAAATACTGGTACTACAAGCATGAACCATTGTGCCTGTGCTCCAGCAAACGTTAACAAAGGACAGAAATGGGCATGGTGGCATATGCCTGCAATACTGTACCTGGGAGGCTGAAAGAAGAGGATCATAGGTTTAAAGCCAATGTGTAGTAACTTAGCCAGATCCTATCTCAAGATAAAAAATTAGGATTGGAGCCGGGTGTGGTGGCGCATGCTTGTAATCCCAGTACTTGGGAAGCTAAGACAGGAGGATCTGGGTTTGCAGCCAGCCTCAGCTATTTAGTGAGGCCCTCCGCAACTTAGTGAGACCCTGTTTCAAAATAAAGAATAAAAAATAGGACTGGGGGTGTAGCTCGGAGGTAGAATGCCCTTGAGTTCAACTGCCTGAGGAGCACTGCTGAGTATGGGTGAGACCTACAGGTTCAGCAGGATGAGGAACCCCAAGGCAGAGGGGCACAGACGGCTGCAGGCAAGGACTGCAGACCTAGGTGACTGGCTCAAAGAAGGCAAGGTAGGCAGAGAGATTCAAGACCCCTGGACTCTGCCCATGGGAACTGCTACCAGCCCCTGAAAACCACCAGCGTGCCCTCCTGTATTCCCAGGAGCCAAGGCTCAGCAAAGGAAAACGTGGAACTCAGGGCAGGGAGCAAGGAGGAGATGCCTGCTCTGGCATCTACCGTCTCCTAAGCACACAGGCCAGGCCAGGACGACTCCAGGGTTGTGAATGAATGGCTCATCCCCACATAAGCCCCAGGTGGGCACTGTCACCACATCAGCAGAAGGGACAAGGTGGGCATGGTAAGGGTGGGTTCTCCAGGCTCCAGCACAGGAGCCTCCCGGATCTCGCACCCCAGATGCTGAGAAGAGACATCCAAGCAGAGAGGAACCCGGTGTGTGGGTAGCACACACTAGGCTTGGTGTGTCAGATGACGACCGGAGTTGTAAGCCCAAAAACCAACTCCCTAGGACCCCAGCACTTATCAGCTGGGTCAGGAGGATCAGCCAGACAGGGCGAGAGCACCAGGAAAGCACTGTGAGGAAGATGGGGCTAGACAGTAGAGATGGGGTCAGGTGTTGAGGGAAGAGACACAGGGGAAGCTGTTGCCTAGGAGGGAGAGCCCTGAGGAGAGTCAACTTTTGTTCTGACACAAGCCTTCTCTGCCCTACAGAACTGCCCACACACCTTCAGGCCTAATGGGCTTCCTCTCCTGCCTGAAAGTTTCTCCCAGTGCCCAGAATCCACAACTTACATCCCAACCACCACTGGCCACAGGCCGCCTGTTCCACATGGACAGTGGGTGTTGAGGGCAGGACACACATTCTCAGCACCGCTGAGCTGGGCCAGCGGTGAAGACACAGCCCAGCCCAGCCCAGCACCAATGCCCAGAGCAGTGAGGAAGAGGCTCCATAGATGGCCCAGCACACAGCTCCCAGATCTGGGGCCTCCTTTGCAAAATGGGGTGATGGACCACACCCCACAGAAGGGACAGAGGCATCTTGCACAGTTACAACAGCAGCAGCTCCCAGGCAGGGAGGACCATGGGCGAGGCCGATCTGAACCCACCTCCATGTGTGTGCAGGGCACCAATGGAGGTGTGCATAAGGGAGGGGACAACAAGGACAATGAGACCAGCAAGGAAAAGAGCCAGGACAGATAAGGACGAAACCAAGCAGCGGGCAGAGCGGTACTGGGAAGGAGGCAGATGGGAGGGGTGGGAAGGACAAGACTGAGGAGGCTTCAGGGCCACGGGCAACACCAGACATGGCTGTGTGTGGGCAGTGACTCGGCCACCTGGAGGCCTGTGGCAGAATGTTGTGGTTGAAGAGGAGGGGGATAGGCTTGTGGTCAGAGTAAGCAAGGCCTTAGGACACTCACCTGGTCTGAGCGGGCTTCCCACATTGCAACTCAGGGCACAAAGGGGGCCCCTTCTCATCTAATACCCAATACCAAGGCCACTTCTGCCCCTGGCTGGCCTGCCCATCATAAATGTACCATAAATGTAGCCACAGTATCCCCACCTCCCACCCTCTCACCGTGACTACCCATATGGGCTGAAGAAAAGCCACTGAGCGTGTTCCGTCCTGATGCATCTGCATATCGGGGCATGGAGCTGACCACAGCCTGTAGGTATTTTTCCTGCTCCAAGCTGCTGGAGTCCGCCTGGGACTGGCCTGAGAGAAGAGCAAGAGCTAGAGGGCGTGGGGGAGGGGGGAGGGGCAGACACCAGGCAGAACCAAGGAAGGGTACCTGGAGAAGGTGCGTTCTGGGCCTTAAAGAGGCCGACAACCCCCTTGCCATGCAATCCCCCAGAGCGCAGTAACACAGCCTTGGAGCGCCCACTGCGCCAGCAGACCACAGGGAAGCGGTTCTGGCGGTAGCAGCGGGACACACGCTGCAGAGCATTGTCCTGGATGCTCTGGGGAACGATCAGCAGCCCTGGGTAGCTGTAGAAGGCAAGAGGCCTCATGAGGGCAGCTGAGGCTTACCCCACCCCACCCCACCCCACCCCACCCCACCCCCACCTTAGGGGGCTCAGACCCGGGAGGTAAAGAGGAACCAATCATGGCAAAAAGGAACAAGTTCACAGCTCCCAGCACAAGAAAGTCAAAGGTACTTTCCAGACTCTTGTGCTCAGCTAGGTGCTTCCCACCAAGTTCTGCAGCCCAGCCCACTAGCCTCTCCTCCACCTTCCTTATTAGGGTAGGAGCCATGGCTGAGGCCCACAGCAGTCCCGGGCGCTGCGCACCACCCCAGCCGGCCCTGAGCGTGTCTTCCTAGCATGTCCTAGCCAGCCCTCACCTGCGGCAGATGGCATACATGCGGTTGACCGGGGAGATACGGAAGGGCTCAGACTTGGCCCGGCTCAGGCTGCTGCTCAGGGTGCCCAGGCCAAGGCGCTGGTAGTCACGGCAACACGCCCGCTCTACCAGGCTGCTCATGGTCATGCGGTCTGAGGGCTTCAGGGCTGAGGACGGGGTCAGCGTGCTGGGCTCCAGCTCCTCCGACACTGTGCGGGTCAGCACAAGGTTGTTATCTAGAGACCATCCAGCCCACCCTCAATCTTCCATGAAAGCGGAAGGACTCCCCCACCCCACCCCCACCTGAGATCTCATCCTCCTGGTCCTCAGTGGGGGGCTGGCCCCGGTGCTCCCAGCCAGGGGGGTTGTACTTCTTCCGAGTGACATACTGCCGCCCAATGGTCTTCTTGGCATTCTTCACCAGGTTCCGGGACAGAGTTCTAGGGAGCCCAGGGCCAGCAAAAGTGAGAAAAGATACAGGGGCCCAGGCACGAGGGTCTGGGAGGAACGGGGCAGGCACGGGGCAGGCACATAATTGGTGCTCGCCTAGCTGCCCCGGTCCTAGGACCTGGCTCCATACCTGAGAGAGGGACCCTTGTCCTTGGTAGCCCGGGTTGACCGGCCAGGTGTGTGGGTGGAGCCCAGAGTGAACGCAAAGGTGGCCCTGATGTCTTGTGGGTACCGAAGCTTATGCAGCTGCTTGCGGAAGAGCTCAGCACTATCAGACCCCACCTCCTCATCAAAGGCCATTTTCAGGAGCTGCATCAGACAGAGAAGCCCTCAAAGATCTGAGCAGCCACTAGGCCTCTCCCCAAAACCCATGCTGCGGAAAGCCGTGGCCCCCTTCTTACAGCAGCCATGCCACAGAAGTGGGCAAGCCTTAAGAGAAAGCCTCATGCTGTGTGTGAGTGTGAGTGTGAGTTGGAGTGTGTGTGTGTTTACGTGTGCAAGTAAACTGCGTAAAGTTCAGTGGCTGCTTGGCAAGGTCTCAGCTTGTGCAGCACACTCAAGACACAAACCTAAGGGTCAGCACTCCAAGGAAACGGTGAAGACCCAAAGGCTAGCATGTCAAATGAGTAGACTCCTCCAAGCAAAAAGCCTAGGTGAGAGCCTTACGCTAACAATCCACTTGCAGGACCATAGGTGAAAACCAGTTCAAGAGCTTGGCTAGCTACAGTATGGGTAAGAGCCAGCCGCACCTGGAATGTGCAGGAGCGTAGCTGCAGCCCATCCTGCAGGAGCTGGTCCACAGGGGTCTGGACGCTGATGCGCTTCTCCTTGGTCAGTGCAGCCACCGGGAAGGAGCGGATCACCACCTGTTCCCCCACTACAATAGGCAAGCAAAGTCAAAAGGAGAAGGGAGGAGGAGCAGGGTCACAGATCTCAGGGTACTACCACTCTGGGGATCCTGGGTGGGTGGAAGGGAGCAAAGGCCCATCTCCCACAGGTACCCCACATTCCTGAGAAAGGAGGAAGAGGAGGCAGGGAAAGTGCTACCCACCCCAAAGACTGGGCAAGGAAGAGAGGGTAAGGGTGGAAAAGGGTCTGAAGGCTCACCCAGGGGGTCGGTGGGCATCCCCGTGAAGATGACCCGGTACGTGGTGAGGAAGACGGCACCCTCAGCTGGGAGCAGTGCAGGGCCCCCTCCACTGCCCCCAGCACCCTCCTCACGCCCATCTGGCAGCAGGTAGACTCGCAGGCCATCCAGAACACACTCCTCACCAGGCAGAAGGCGTGGCCGCAGCAGCTTGGGCTGCTCAGAGACAGAAGCAGCGCCTCAGGACCCAGCCCAGGCCCCTGGTGCCCACGGCCTGTCTGGCTCTCACTTACCTTCTGGATGGGCGGTAGCCTCTTGCTCTCGCGGTGCACGGCCTCCAGGGTCTCAATGTGCATCTGGACAATGTCTAGGGGAGAGCAATTCTCATGCCCTGGGCCCAACAACCATCTAGCTGAGGAAATGCTTTCATACCTAGGTCCCCGTACCTGGCACCATGACATGCAGCCCCTTGAGGTGGTCACTGGTGACTCCACTCTCTGTGCAGACCTTGTCCACAAAGCGGTTGATGAAGCGGACCACAGCCCCCGCCACGTCACAGGTCTCGGCATCCTCAAAGCCACTCTCTGTGTCATAGCTCTCAGCCACACTGCCCGCCATGCTGGGCAGGGAGGGGTCTGTGAGCACAGGCCTCACCCCACCTCACCCAGCCCCCGGGCCCCGCCCCCACCTGTTGGTGACCAAGCTGTTGCTGGCGCTCTCCAGGTCTCCCAGCCCTGCCCGCTCCCGAAGAAGGCGGCTCTTGCTGCTGTCCAGAGGCAGCAGGAGGTAGCTCATGCGGTTGGCATAGTGGATGGCCTGGCTGAACACTGTGCTCTCCTCCTTCTGCACCAGCTCCTGCTGCTTCTCACGGCTCAAGGTTGGCCACAGGCGCCGCTGTTCGGAAGCCACATCCAGGGCAGAGCGCTCATCCTCCTGGGACAGTGCCTCTCCAACCTCCTGCTGTGGCACCAGAGTAAGTGAGCCAGGGCTACACTGGTGCCCACCCCCACACCAGGCCCTGGGAGTCCTACACACCTGGGAGGGGTCTCTGTCCTCAGAGGGCTCCAGATAGAGGGCCCGGATGTGGGTCTGCACATCCCCATAGAACATGGCCTCCCAGAATTGCGGTGTGCTCCACACCACGTGCTCCTGCACGCAGCTATATGCAAACTGTGTCACCCCTGGGCTCAGCTTCTGCAGAAGCAAGGTTGGGAGGTCATGTGGATGCAGCCAGGAAGGAGCTGAGAAGGAAACCCAGCTGCTCAGGCCCTTACCCGGCAGAAGGCTGTGACGAGGGGCAAGAGAGCAGCTGCGATGCCATGCTCATCCAGGGAGGTACAGTCCTGTGGGCAGAGTAGTGAACCTGCAGGGATCTCTCCCCACTGCCAGAGAGTGGCCACCTCTGCCCAGCACCTCCAACCACTATCACCTAGAACCATTCCCCAGGGTTGCCTTGGAGTTTTGAAGGTCAGTCCTGTACCTGCCTCCAGCAAAGACTCTGCCCCCTTTCCCGTCATTCCCTACAGACCAGGACCCCATCCCACAGGCACAAAGGTTCCCTACACCCCCTCTTCACTTTCACCTGAAGATCAGGGTCTCCCACAACTGCTGCCCACCCCACTCACATGCCATATCACTGGCAGGATGGAAACCAGGCCTCACCTGCAGGCAACAGTTCATCATGCGGACGACAAAATCGAACTGCTGGTGGTCCAGGACTGCCCGGTTCTGCTGCACGTGCAGGTGCAGCTCTTGGGCAAGGCAGCGGCGGGCAGCTCGCCCCTTCAGAGCCCTGAGCACAGCTGGGAGTAGCTGGGGGTAGGGGTAAGGGGAACATGGGGCTGAGGGCAAAGAGGGAGGCACGGGGAAGAGTCCCACATGGGGTTGAGGAGGGAAGGACAGCAGCCATGCAGGAGGCTAGAGCTTCCACTCCACGAGCAGAGGAGACACAAAGGCCTAGGGTCAGGTGTGCCCAGACTCTGGGCTTCATAACCAATAAAGTCTAAAGCTTCCAGCAGACCCCAAAATTCCATAAGTGAAAGTTAACATTAAGACAGAGATGCAGCCGGGCGTGGTGGCGCACGCTTGTAATCCCAGCATTCGGGAGGCTGAGACCGGAGGATCCAGGTTCGCAGCCAGCCTCAGCTACCTAGTGAGGCACTCCGCAACTTAGTGAGACTCGGTTTTGAAATAAAGAATAAAAAAAAATAGGGCTGGGGGTGTAGCTCAGAGGTAGAATGCCCCTGAGTTCAATCCCCAGTACCGCAAAAAAAAAAAAAAAAAAAAAAAAGACAGAGATGCAGGTGCTCATGCTGCCTGCTCCCAGTCCAGTATGCACATATCCTCTGGAGGGAGCCCTCAAAGGCCCAGAGCTGAACGGCCTGCCAGGGCCAGAATCTGGAAAGCATGGGCCCATACACAGGTGTCATGCAGCATGGGCCAGGCCACAGGAGGGCTCCAGCTTATTCTACTATTAGTTGTTCATGATAAAACCACGGGGCACACATTGCCTTAAGTAAAAGACACCTGGTTATCATAAAGGACTGTAGAGGTATTACTTCAATACCACAGAGGGCAAAACAGCGGGGGCAGGGTGTATGTGTGTGTGTGGGTGGGGGTATGTTTTACTGGGGATGGAACCCAGGGATATTCTATCTTCAAGCTACATCTCCAGGTCCCCAGCCCTTTTTTAAAATTATTTGAAACAGGGTCTCACTAGGTTGCTAAAGAGTCTTGCTATGTTGCTGAGGCTATCCTCAAATCTACAATCCTCCTGTCTCAGCCTCCCAAGCACTGGAAAACAAGTATACGCCACTATGCCCGGCCGTGTGTGTGTGTGTGTGTGTGTGTGTGTGTGTGTGTGTGTTTTGTGGTACTGGGGATTTAACCCAGGGGCATTTTACCTCCGAGCTACACCTCCAGTCCTATTTTTTATTCTTTATTTTGAAACAGGGTCTCACTAAGTTGTGGAGGGCCTCACTAAGTAGCTGAGGCTGGCCGAGAACCCAGATCCTCCAGTCTCAGCCTCCCAAGAACTGGGATTACAAGGGTGCGCCACCACACCTGGCTTGTGTGTGTTTTACTAGGGATTGAACTCAGGGGCATTCTACCTCTGAGCTACACCCCTAGCTCAAATTTATTTTTTATTTTTATTTTTATTTATTTTTTTTTTTTTGCGGTACTGGGGATTGAACTCAGGGGCATTCTACCTCCGAGCTATACCCCCAGCCCTATTTTTTAGTCTTTATTTTGAAACTGAGTCTCACTAAGTTTCGGAGTGCCTCACTAAGCAGCTGAGGCTGGCCGCGAACCCGGATCCTCCAGTCTCAGCCTCCCGAATGCTGGGATTACAAGCGTGCGC